>APFE030642741.1:18971-33292 GCA_000404065.3 Pinus taeda
TCTCTGGTGAGTCTAATGAGATTCCTAGAATCAATGCTCTCTTTCTAAATTCTTGAGTGTACCCTTGCACACTTTGCTTTAACTACCGAAGAGTTTGCCAACTCATCATGGCTTGTTGCATGTAGGCCAATATATAGAACTGCTTCTTGATTGTAGAAACAAAGTTACTCCAGACATAGATAATCTTACCATGTCTTTTCATGTCAACTTGGGTTAGATCTTCCCACCAAACCAAGGCAGTGCCTCCTAGGCGTAGGCTTGCCAGCTGAATTTTTCTCTTGTCTGAGTCGATGTTCTGCACTCTGCAATACACATCAATTTGTCTAATCCAATTGTCCAACTTTTCAACATTTAGCTCTCCATCATATATAGGCAAATCGAATTTAACATCTAGCTTAATCAAAGATGTTTTCTTATTATGCTCAAGGCTATTAGGAGGTGTGAGGAAGCTTTCCTCTTTCCCTTTTCCTTTTGAGTGGTCATGGGAATGAGACTCATCTTCTTCTTTATCTTGTTTAGAACTTGATGAATCTTCATCCTTATGCTTTTTAAAGTCCCTATACATTTCTTCTACCATAGACTTTATAGCTAGGAAGCTTTTTATGAATTGAGGGTCTGGCCCCACAAAACCTTCCTCTGACATTTTCTTCCGAGGATATACTCTCGCAATTTCAGGATTAGTTTCAACCAACTCTCCTTCTCCTAATTTGAGCTTTGATCTAGTGAGCATTCAACAGCTAAACCAACACAAGCTTGTCTAACCTTACAATGTAGAGCTCTGATACCACTTGATCGGATAATTACCCTATGAGTGACCTCAGTTAAAGATTTATTAAATGAAGGTATTACAGACTCATATGTTGGTGTGAGTGTCTATGTTATTTAAGCAACGGATTGACCAGATTGCAAATACACAGACACTTGAAATGGAAAATAGCAGAGAGACACAGTAAGCAAATATAAGAACAAAGAAATTAATGAGTTCACCCTATCCTCCAGGGCTACATCTCCGGTCCAGCTTCAGTGGTGGCCTTCTTTTATTGTGTCTTGAAGCAGAGAATTACAATGCAGGAGCTCACTATGAGTCTCTTGAAACAGATTGGCTTGGCAGGGTGGTTCTTGGATTCCCCAAACCATTAGAGTACACAGACTCTCTTCCTTACCAGCTCTTTGACCTTTCTGGTTTGATAGATCCTCTCAGGGATGGCTTGAGTCTCTCAAGCTCTCTGGTGCTCGACGCTGCCTTTGGTCAGCTCGACCGTCTGTCCTCTTTCTTCTTTTCTCCTTATTGGTTCTTCTCTTCTCTGTCTTCTGTCTTCGGTGTTCCGTCCTTCGGTTCTTGATTCTCTTTCCCTGTTCTTTTTGTTCTCTGTTCATGGCTTTTAAACCATTCGAGCTCATGGCGGTTCGTTTCCTCTTCCGCCTCCGTCGGATCGCCTGCTTGCAGTTGCGCTTGGAGTTCCCTATTCTCGGCATCATCATCAGACTTATAGGGAGCGGCCACTTATCCTCCTGCGAACTGCGCCAGCCTGCTTTGTTGCTTCGTTTCTTCAGTTACGTTATGGAATGAGTCTTCTGCCACCATGGTGGTCAAAGCGGACCTCAAGTTCTTCTAAATCACGGCTTAACCCTCCGTCAATTCATCTTCTCCATCGGGCGCGATCTCAGCCGTTAGATCTGGAGCCCCCAAATCCGATGTCGTTCGCTCGTCTCGCGCGATTGACTAGCTCGACTGTTAGCGTGCGATGAGTGGCGGTTTCCTCTCTCCTTCGCTTGCCACGCGTCAGGCGCTGAGTGGAATCGCTTCGCTTTCACCAAAACTGCTTATCGCCCATGGACGCCTTTGATCAATACTGCCGGTTTTGGAGCGGGTCCCGCCTTTAGTGCTTAGCCTTTTGTCCCACGGTTTTCTCGGCTCCCACGCGACTGAGTGCTCGGGGCTTCTCCATTTTGAGGGTTTTCGCCCAGCGGTGCGAGATTACACTAATCGCGCATCAAAAACTCCCTCTGTTTCCCGATTCGGGTCTCTTAGGGGCTAATTTCGCCACCCGCGCAGTCTCCATGGGCCTCGGTTAGTGCACTTTGACCGAGGTCCTCGTCGTTCCACGGTGGCTGCCATTGCCACTGGTTTAGAGGTGTTTTTGATCGTTGTTTTAAATTCTTTGAACTCTATCTCGACTAGGTACAACCATGGCTTTGTTAATCATTCTTTATGGATCCAATTCAGATCAAGGGGGGAAGAAAATTTGTCAACATTGCATCACTTCTTGTCTGGCATGATCTATAGATAATCTCATTGTTGGGTTTCCTTGGATCTTCAACATGATACCTTCTCTCTAACTCTTGATCAAGTTTGACAAAGGTATTAGTAGGCATGGAGATGGTGGCATATGATAAGTCCATTTGAAGGTTGCCACCTAAATCCAATGCCCATTTTCTTGATAGGAGCATTCCCCATGAATCAAGAACATCTATGACAACAATATCCATAGTCATTATTCTATCTGTGTATGCCATTAGGAAAACTTGTAAATCTTTAATTATCCCACAATTCAATTCTTTTAGAATCCATTGAACATATGTTGTGATAGGACCTAGATACCCTTAAATTCAGTTGCTCCATGACTTTCTTGGTCATGACATTTGATGAAGCCCCTGAATCAAACATGCAGTTGTGTAAAAGACAATCATTCACTATCAAAGAAACATAAAATGGTAGATGATTTTCATTCCCCACATAGCAATTCATACTTTTCAATACAATTTCCTCATCTTTTGGTTCATCACTAGGCTTTTCTTCCCTTTGAGTAACTTCAATGGCACTTAGTAACCTGGCCCTTTGAGATGGTATCTTTAAAGGTTCTGTCATTGGAATTGAAACCTTTGCATTATTCAACCATTTGCCTAAGTCAAAATTCAATTCTGAAGTAGGAGGAGAAAAATTTCAGTGATTATTCTGGTCTTGGATATCCTTTTTCTGATAAGTCATCCCTTTGTGTTTTTCCATAGCAAGAATCTGTCCAGATGTAGGTTTTTCCCCAAAAATCTTACCGACTTTGTCAAAATTTGCAATCATATTGTAAACCCCAAGATTATTAGGCCTATGGTCAATCTCTTGATTTCTCTCAATGGTGTATATTTGATCCTCCATGGAGAATATATTGATTTGATTAGTTGTCCCTACATGTTCATTTCCTAACATGCCACTTTCCCTCTTCACATATGGGCATGCGGCTTCTTCATGGAATTGAGTACATGGCCTACAAAAAGGGGGAATCTGATCTACCATGTTGGTGGATTCGAATGGATTCGGAGGTCTATGCTCCTGTTGAGGGCCTTTATTCTTTTGCGATCTATCATTTGGCCTAGGTTGGAATCCTTGCACTTAAGATCTCTCCATGGGCACCATTTTGTTTTGCATGGCTTGCATTTCTTTAATGTGATTTGCTTCCATGCTCTTGATGACTTGAGTTAATTCTTTAACAGGGTCATGCATAGTCTCTTCCTTGGCCTTGCCTTTGGAATCATTTGATTTTGATGGCCCTTTATTGAAACCAGGAATTTCAGATTTTCCTTATTGCTTTCTAGCCCTTTCTATCTTCAAGGCTTCAGATTGAGCTACACTTAGATTCGTAGGCTCCTTCCTCCTCAACTCATAGGCGGTGTCAACCCCAAAAGCATCTAGATATGAGCATAAAAGAAGTTCATCAGGAGGTTTAAAAGTATGTTGACAGTGCTGGATCCGCCAACATGTCAAGGGGATCTCCTTGGTAAGAAGTCCCAATTAGACCTCAAATTGTTTGGTGTAGGAGTCCCCGCAGTGGGTCGTAAGGTAATACCCTGACCACGGTGTCACACAGAGGCAACTAGAAAATCTCTGTTGGCAGCAAGGGTGTGATTGATGCAGGGAGTCAATGAAGGTGTATGAGAGGTTCCAACAATTCGAAAGGGGAAGGAGGTGAAGGTGAGTTCCAGGTTGAAAGGGATCAGTCCCAACTCGGCTAGGAACACACAACACAAAGGACATGCACAGCTTCCGGTGGAGCAGTCCACTCGGATGCGGCAGTCACATCATATAAGGTAAGATAACACGTACAACTCTCACGGATCAGTCCGAGACGAGTGTGACGATTTAGCAAGGTTAAAGTGAAAGGTTTGTCTGATGTCCAACAGAGCAGTCGACACGGTCGGTGATAGCATTAACAACATATGCAACACATTAACAACATATGCAACACATTAACAATAAGATTCATATAATTGCATGTGAATCAGTTCATACACAAGCATGTAAGGTAAACAACATATATCATTAAAGCAACCGGAGCAGTCCAACCACAATAACAACATATGCATGAAAATGTGCTGGCTCTTATTATATAAAGAAGTGTAAGTCACAATCATACAATACATTCATGTAAACCTGCTAGCCCCAACAGTGGAACATTACAGCCACATCCGCCTGCTCCTTCAAAGAGATGTACAAGCTCTGCGCAGTGGAGAAGCCAAGGCGCGTTACTATATTGTCCAAGCCTTCTACAAGATAGTCTTAGTAGAAGCTTGGCTGACCAAAAGCCCATACAATGAGTTATGAGGGACTATTTATAGCAAAGGATGGGGTGACCCTTGACATTCCCCTTTGTGACAGTTCAACTACCCTCATGACTCTTCACCTACTCTATGATTGTTATGTCCAACTACGGACACTTGACTTACACTCGACATGACTCAACGTTACAATGCACATGTACTCATGTGAGACCACATGGCTTGAGCAAGCCAAACAAGACACCAATGACACTCTGTCTGCTGTGGTGAGACCAACTCTATGACATGCTTGTGATGGTGAAGGTGGTGAGTTGATGCCAAGCTTGGTCATCCGTGATGGTGTGCATGCACCTCATGGTGACATCTTGCTGAAGCGAACTCTTGCCTTCATTGCAACCGGTGCACTGGTTTGGCCCCTTCATCCAACTCATCTGCTAACATGAACATGGTCTTCTTGCGTATGGTTGAACTAGCAACACACTGATGCATAGTGTCCATGTTGATCTTCAAGTGTGTGCTGGTACTCATGCACATCAACTTGCTGAAGTACATGTTCAGCCCCAGTAGAACTTGCTTCTTGTCTTCGCCTTGGTGAGTGTGTTGAATGGGTTGGATTACATGTGTGCGCTAAACAACATGCATGTTGTTGAATCCCTTGCATGTGATCAACAACACTGCTCACCATGTCTGCTTTATGTCAGCTGTTGGGATGGATCCTTAACTTGTATGGGCGCAATTTCATTCGTGAGTACATGTTGCACCCACTGATGTTCCTGTTCCTGTTGCAACTCATTCGTCTGCTTGTGCAGCTTCATGTTCTTCCTGAGTTGCTGCTTTAGCACATGCAACTCCTTCTTTGTTCCATTTTCTGCCTTCGTACGATCTTCATGTCGCGCCATCACTTCATAGCTGGAGTCTCCAAAGTTGCTTTCATCATCAATGGGCCTGCTTGAGCTTGCAACTTTGTTCCACCTCCGTGTTGTCAACAACCCTCCTCTTGCATTCGTTGCATTTGATATGTTTTCTTCAGTTGTTGTTCATGATGTTGCTCGCAATGCTGCTGCTGCCATATCTTGATGTCCTTATCTACTAACAACTTGATGTCTTCGTGGGTAGGCAATTCCATAGACACTTGATCGAATGCATCCCCAAGTGTTCTTTGAACGGTGTCTTCGTCTCTACTCTCTTGGAAACCATTGTACCTGTCCTGCTAAGAGGTATATGAACACCTGCGATACCTGGAGACATGGAAACACTCATGGAAAGCAATTTGTTAGTCGAAAACCAAAATGAACATGAGAACTGACTTGCAACATACTTGGGTGAATGATCATGAAGGTTGCGCAATTTCGGTCGGGAGGTTAGGAGACCGACTGCCAAGACTGCACAAGGCACAACCTGAGCTGCTGGGAGACTGACTAACTACTGGAACTGCACAATGCACAGTGCAGTGTGGTTGCTAATTGCTGGGATTGCACAATGCGCAATTCCAGCTCAGAAAGACTGTTGGCCTAGCGACAGATTTGCACAATTTCTTGGGCCAAGTAGCCACTATCCTCTAGAAATGCGCAAAACAGTCCTGGAGGATAATGCAAGGCAGGAATGAGAAAATTTGGAGAGGAAGGTGAGCCTTCCTTTCCCAGATTGCACAATGCAGCCTTGGTGAAGGCAGAGCCCGCGCTAAGGTTGGCCCGACTCGCCGACGGGTGATTGAAAGCAAGTAAGTCAGTGAATGCATGGCGACACTAAGTGATCGCAGAAGTGATTGATAGTGCATGCAAAACATGAATGAAAGATTTAACAAACAGATCAACATGCATGTGGGTGAGGCAGTTCACTAGTTGGGCGAATGTCCATGCAAAACTATTTCATGCATGCGACAACAATGAGATAGCAACAAAAACTGAAACAGAGCTAGGGCAAGATAGTATGTATGTAAATGATAGCAACCGTTCAAAGAAATCAAGCAAACAATACTCCTACAAGCGAAAACACAAAAAGCGGCAAAAATGCAGCACAAGGTATGGGAAGCGGGCTTACCCCAAAACAGCTGAGCTGAATGTGTTGATTGCTCCTAGATGTAATGTGGGATGTCAGAGCTGCAAGGTTGATGTGAGGAATGACCTTTGCAGTGTCCGGTTGATGAGTTTTGATAACATCAAGGTTGTGACGTACATGCCATGAATCTAGAGGAAGCGACCCTTGGTGGGAGGTTTCAGAATTGCTCCTTGCATGTAACCTCCAACTGCTAAACATAGATCCCTGAAATAAGGGATGCCTTTGCATGTTGCCTTGAGAGAAGCAACCCATGCATGCAAGTCTGTTTTGCTCAGTTCCGGAGGGAACCGATCAACTCAGCTGCACATGCAAGAGATTGCTCAAGTGTTGGAGAAAAATGTGCATTTCTGGCTAGGAGCTGGGCTGACTGCCTAGGAGATTTGCACAATTTTTGGGCAGAGTAGCTGACTGCTGCCCTGATTTGCACAAATACTGGGCTGAACAACTTGTTTCTCAGAAAATTTGCGCAAATCTTGTTGGGAGGGTTGGCTAGCAGGATTGCGCAATCCTAGAGCCCAGTAGGATGTCAGAGAGGATTGCGCAATTCCTGGAGGGAAGGCTAATTTCCCTCCAGAAATGCGCAATTTTCAAGGGGAGGCTGCTCAGCCTATAGCTGGACCAAGTCCGAGTGAGCATCCTATGAGGGGAATGGATCAATTGTGATTGACAAGCTACCTTTGTGTGAGGAAAACACATAAAGCTTGAGTACTTGATGAAGCAAGACAAAGTGTTGTGTAAGGTTGGTAGGAAGGCTCCAAAATAGGCTAAGGCAAAATTTTAGAGGGTGGTTGTAACTGCTACAATAGAGTAGTAGGCATGCTTTTTACTAATTCATTGAATCTCTTGTTAAACTCCTCCATGGTTTCATTCTCATTTTTCTTCATGTTGCTAATGACATTGATCAAATGCCTATTTTCCTTCTTCTCTCCAAACTTATCTAAAAATGCAGTTAGAATGGCTTGTAAAGAGTTATATGAGTTAGCAGGTTGCTCGAGCATCCTCTTCTAAAGATAAAACAAAAAGTCTCATCTTCACATCCTCATAGTTAGCAGTGTTACACCATTTAAAGGTACAAACATTAAAGTTTTTCACATGTGATGTAGCATTAATGGCATTGTTACCTTGAAAGGAAGGCAACTTTTCAATAGACTTGTTAGGGATATTGTGAGGTTAGCAATTTATGTTAGTGAAGTCACAAGGAGCAAAAAGATCATTCATGATGCTAGGCTCTACTTGTTCTTGAAAAATGAAATGAATATTAAAAATAGCCTCTTGCCCAAGACTAGCAAGAGCTCTACTATGAGAAAATCTATTCAACCTCTCTCTAAAAACCCTTTCAGGGTCAAGAGAGCGGCTAACTAGACCACTTGAATTTATCCTAGTAGACTCTCTTGCAAAATTTGGATTAAGTGGAGTCGCCACTTGAGCAAGAATCTAAATCTAAAGCTTAAAAATGCTAAAACTAAAAGGTTAGTCGATTTCCTAGGCACAAGAAAGCTTGTCCCCGACAACGGTGCCAAAAATGTTGACCTTGCCACCTACACCAACCTACAAGTCATTGAGAAAAGCCTTCAATCCCACAAGGTGTGGTTGGTGGCACGAAACTCAGAGAAGGGGCTGTCAAACTAATCCTGACTCTCTCCGTTTAAGCTATCTCCTAGGTTAGTTAAGGGGGGTGGTCTCTAATGAAAAGTTAAGTTAAAAAGAGATGTGAGTTTCTAGGAGAATTGTCAGAGTTAAATAGATTATTTCTTTAAGATTTATAAGCAAAAATTGATATGGGAAATAACCATCATAAGATAAACATGAAATACATAAACAACTAGTGCCTTCCAAGTATTTTTTCTTTAAGAAATGAAATTGTATTTTGCTTAAAACAAAAGTACAATGCTTAAAAAATTGAAAGCAAAGCAATCCTGAAATAGAGACAAAGATGACATGAAATAGTCAAAATGATAATCTACAATTAGTGTACAAGAACTAGATCAAGACATGCAAGTAGAACTCCATACTTGTCTAGTTAAAACAATGTTTTAGGTACAAATAAAATCCTTGAAAGCACAAGATATTGATCAAGAAAAATATTTAATTTAAATTTATGTGATCTTAGTAGGCTAGAGGAAAGGAAACTCCCTCTTTCAAAATCGTTTGATAAGATCCTTGAGGCAAACCGATTAGGTCCTTCTATTCTTGATCTTGGGAGTTAGTTCGTCTATTGGAGAGCTACCCCACGCCCAAGTAAATTCTTCAATCAAATCTAAAGATCTCTACACACTTGGAAAAAGATGTTAGCAATCATAACAGATTAGATTATAAAATGGAGGAGAAGGCTAGAGATTTCACCAAAAATCTTCTAGTGCTCCTCTTCCTAGAGTATTTCTCTAACCCAAAAACCATACAAGATAGCTTGCATATGTTAATCGAAACAAGTGGCAAAATGATAACTAGCATAATCCAACATACATGTAGAATGTAAAGCACATTGAAATAACATCACCTCAAGAAATGGGAGGAGAACACCAACACAATAGTACCCGAAAGTCTCTTTTATTATATGAAAGATGAATACAAAATCCAGCAGTCTCGGCACGCCCAACAACTCGTTCTAAAGATACAATATGAGAGCCAAAGGCTAATTTAAATAGAACTATGGGAGCCAATCCCAATGAAAAATGAAATGACAAGTGTAGCTTGATGACAATCCCAAAGACCAAGTCAAGTTTCAAGTGGCAAAGTGATTGCCCCATGTGTTCCCAAACTGCTGGTGTGAATTCCTTGATGGCTGGTATGTACTTCACTTGTGTATCAACGTGCTAGTTCAATTGCTGGTCAAGTGTAGACTTAACTGAAGAGTGTGGTAGACAAACTTCCCCAAAAATGTGTTGCCTTCCACCACAGGTAGCGTATAGGGGTAAGAAGGGGAGACACACTCCCAATGAACCTTCAACAAAGAACCATGCTCTGCCACCTCTAACAAACTGTTGTTCATAATCTTCGTAGGCTGTTGTTTGACTGCGTGGAAGCTGAAGGGTCTGATTTATTTTATTTTATTTTATTTGGCTAGCATTATTTAGTGGGGGACAAAGTCTGCCATATGTGTCAGTGATGTCTTGCTAAACTCTGCGTACATTCCTGAATCCTAACTGCTGGTTGAGTGGACTTTTTAGTGGGCAGCATATAATATGAATGCCCACCACGTACCTTTAACAAATCCTTTCCAAATCTGCATATATAACTTTGACAGTTGTGTTAAAAATTTGACTGGGACAACGTGTAATCTGATTTGGATATGAGTATTTGCTGTAGGTGACTGACAATGTTGAGCTGTTAACCGACACACTATTTTCCATCTGATTGGTGTAAAAGAAAACTGCATTTTAACTGAAGCAATTTGCCATCGTGGAGTGTTGACTGTCTGCCTACAAATCTGTGTGGAATTTCCTCTTGCTGAACTGTGTAACATGCAAAACTTTAATTATAAATCTTTGATTTATGGCATGTGCATATTTTATCTCCTTGTTGAGTTATACCTATTCAAAGGAATGAGGTGAAGTAGGTCCCCTCCATTTCTTTTTTGAACTTTTCACTTTAGATTTTAATAAACAATTGATTTGAATTAAATCAAAGTCACTTCAAACATTTTCTTGTATGTACTTCTCATGAGCTCAATGTGGGCCCCTTTGACTTTGACTTGAAACCTTGACATTTTTTGTGGCCTCATGTGGTGGGCCCCACATAATTGCCACATCATCTTTGAATTTCATTTGGAACTACCATGTCATATGGTTGACTTTCTTTGACTTTGGAAAAATTTAGAAATTTTTCCAGCTATTGATTTTTTTTAAATTTTTTCTCATTTTTTGCCACTGTCACTAGGAAAATCGGCTTTTGAGGGATTATAAGTCGCCTTTTGACCCTCAAAGTGGGTCCTATGATAATGTTGGGTCTTTGAGGATGAATTTCGAGTAGTCACACGGCCCAAAAATTTCCTAAGGCCACTTATTTACATCACTACATAGAAAATAATTAAAAAAATCTCGTTTTGCGGGAAATTTTTAATTATTTCAAAATCCTACTTAGACCTATCCAAATTGCATGAAATGTTTTGTGTGATCTAGTGCTTAGACACTAATATGTGTTAGTGGCTTAACCTTCAAACCGTCACCCCAACTTTGGGGTAAAACTTTAAAATTGAGTGAAAAGCCCCAAAAAATTATCCGCCTCTAAAAAAATGGATAATTAACTAGATAAAAAAACCACTCCAAGGTGTACTCGTTTGTTGATCGATCCCCAACATCATAGGCCTGTTATAGACTCAAAAACCCATCATCGTTGGTATCACTTATTACAATTCCCCGTAGGATGTGGAATCTGGGTACAAGAAAGATGATGAGAAGATAGAAGTAGAGTAAAAAAAACTTTGTTGATTAATGATGGTACAACTGTCCTCTGGATCATACTTGCGCATGGAGTCTTCATATAATCTTCAGGTCCAGTGGGCAACAAGGAGTTAACCAAGCACCCTATTAGGTGGTTTCTGCTTCTAAAGGGGGGTTATGTCTTTGGTACATCCTTTAAATGCTGGTGGCATTTGATAAAGTGATGGAACGAAGTAGGGGATGAAGGGCCATGGTACAAGGGTAGCTAATGAAAGGGAAGCCCATACTTGGGTAAATGATGTGTAGGAGGGAGAAATCGTGGTACATGAGTTACCTTGTAAGGCTCTGAGTCATTTAACCAGAAATGTAAAGCTCTAAAACATAATATGTGTTTTCTTCAAATCTGTTTGCAGCATAAATGACTTAACCAACATTCATATAACTAAATTACTTAGTTTGGTATGGAGTACCTACCTGTATTCCTGCGGTTGATGATGCCTCAAGCTGCTCCCGCTTCTATTACCAAAAAACCGAAACCACCCAGCCAAACTGAGCATAACCTCGATACTTAGTCCAGTAAGCTTATCAATTGAAGCAGACTGTTCCCCCATGCCCAGAAACCTCAGAACAACAAGGCTCTCCTTCTGTTGGTAACTCCAGTTTATAAATTTTGTCCCTCTTCAGTATGTCTCTTCCCTTGGTTCTTTCTTTTTCTCACGATGCCTCTCCAAAATTGTTCCCTGTCCCCTATATGCTGTTTCTTGGCAGTGGCCGCCCCCTCCACCAGCAACCCACTGCTTCTCCTTATGGTGACACCCTTCCCATGTCACATGATATGTATTTCTTTTTAAAGGTATATTGATACGTATTATGAGTTTTGGTTTAATATTCTTTTTTTTTGTTTGTTTTTAATATAAAGGTCCTAGGTTCATACTAGGTACCTTATCTTTAATTTATTTTTTTATCATTTTATTAATTTATTAATATTCTAAGATATATAATTATATAACCATCTTTAAGATTAGCTTAATTTTTAACATCTCTTTATAATTATTTTTACGTTATACATTTTAAATTTATATCGTTGGTATTTGCCCATTAATCATGATGCATTAAGCAATATGGTTGTTGATGGGTGAATATAACTTCTATTTGAAGGAGTGTCATGATATTTAATACTTATAGTTAATTTAGTATATAAATACTAGTGCGGTGCATGCGATACATGCATATGTAGCTATCATATGCATGCATCGTATGCATGCTAATATTCTTGTGTTCTCTATATTATAGATAGGTCGTTACATACTCTGAGTCCCTGACTTTGATTTTTCCACCCTTCTTACGCATTTTTCCTTTTATGATTTTCATTGGTTAACTGCTCGGGGCTCAAGGGATTGAGAGCATGATGTATAAAGTATAGCAGTGGATACCCCCTTTAAGGTGGGGCAGTTCATCGCCCACCGGGGGTTGGGACAATCATGGGTTCCTGAATGATAGAGGAGGCTTATCTAAGGCCTATAGGAACGAGGGTGATGGCCATGAAAGGGGGTAAAGCTCATATATTGGATTTTGTCCACGTGCTAAATGTGTTCATCCTGACCATCTTTTGCATTTTGTGGTACAATTTCCTGTTAAATGTGGCCAATTACGTTTTTTCAACCTTCGGGCATTGTTCCACCCTGACCTAAGGTGTGAGAAAAGGTGAGGTGGTGGTTGACCCTGTGTGGATCTAGTGGAGTAATGTGGACTTAGGTGGACCGTGGGAGGAGAGATGAATGGGATTATAATGAGTTGAAGGGGGGGTAATATATGTGGATCAGGGAGCGGGACCGTGCTACCAAAATTGGAGTTTCCCATGTAGTACCATCCCTAAATCCCAAAGGTCAGTAAAAAATGATTCCACGAGATTGGGGTCCAAGGTTAAAGAGAATTAGGAGACAAGAGCACAGACCTAGTCCACTCTTTCTGCCAAATCCCCCCGTAAATCCATGCCCAAGAGTTTCGATGATAAGTAAACTAAAATACTCAATCACCAAATGACAAGGCATACCTTTAGGTTTGGGAGGCCCACCTTCAAACATACAATCATGAAAAATGGGTGAGGGACCACATCGCTGGCTCAGGTGGCAGAGAAATGGCACAATGAGCTAGTCGGTGGCTGCAAGGGATTGCTCGCTGAGTACCATCATGGAAAAAAAAATTCTCCTAGGGATATCACCCACAAAATGGTGGGTAACAGGGACATGACTCAAATAAATATTATTTTGACTCAAAATAAATTATTTTTGACTCTTTTGACTCTAAGCATGAAGAACATGCTTTTAACAAAAATCTAAATAAATATAATAAATGTAATAAATACATCAATGACAATTTTATTATGAAGGCCGACTTTAGTTACAATTTCAACACTAAGTCGGCCTAGAAATAAATTTTATTTTTGGGTATCATGTAGGCTCAAAATGAACAACTATGCCCCACCATATATATATATATATATATATATGATGTGACACTTCATTTGATCACTTACTCATTATCATATTTCTTCTATAGAAGAAACTTGTGGGCGCAGAAATAAGCTGAAGTGATTGAAGTTTGGACTTGGTTTTTGGCTCAGATTTCTACACAATTTATTGTAAACCTTGTTGAAGAACAATTTCTCCTAAAAGAAGAGTTGTTGGGTTTTTCTCCCAGGTTTGGGTTTCCTAGGGAAAATTTGTTTTCTTTATTGTGCGTGGTTGTCTCTTTATGATCCTATTGTTTTCTGTACATTACTGGTTAGATTTTGTGTATAAATGCTTAATGATATAAGCTATGTTGCAGGAAACGTGGTATAGAGGTCCATTTCTGTACGGAAATGAGTACGAAACGTGGAAACGCGTTTGGTACGACCGTGAAACGCGTTTCTGGACGTACTGCCACGTTTCCCGAAACGGAAACTTGGCCAGTACGGCCAAAAACGCGTTTCAAGGCACCCACGTTTCTTCATTAACTTGTGTTTTTTTTATTTTTATTTTTTAAATTTGTTTTTTAATTTACTTTTAGGGTATGTTAGTGACTTCTTGTTGCTTCTAGATGCGTGTCTAAAGTTATAAAAGTGAATTTTTGCCCTAGTGTTGATATGCAGTTCATGGTAATGTTAAATTCTTAAAGTAAAAATGATATTTTCCTTTATTTTTCATTTTCATCCTTTTACTTAAATTTTTAACATTACCATGAAATGACTCAGGATGTTTGAGAGTGGTTTCGCCCTCATTGAATTTCATATGGAGAAAGTAGAATTTTAGATCTCACTCAAAATCCAACAGACTTATCTGTTTTTCAGGATTT
>APFE030642741.1:33312-48095 GCA_000404065.3 Pinus taeda
TCAAGAGCACTAAGGTCGTTCAACTATGTAGGAGGAGACTCCCAATACAACAATGGTCCTTCTAAAGAATGGGATGTACCCGACCGTACCAAACTGGCTCACCCAACAAAGATAAATCCTCTGGCACTTCCCTTAGGCTCAACGTTAGTCCAGCTAGCCTCTGCACAGCTCCAAGACCCTCGCATCAGCACTCTGCCTCACTGTGTCAACACTTGGCCTCTCTGCATCACCCACGCAGGCCCTCTAGTTACTGCGCAGTCCAGCTACCTCTGTGTCTGCCTCTCTGATCTCTGTGCTGGTCCTTCGACATTGTCCCTGCCTCTTTGTTACGTACTCGCTACCTCTTGTTGCAATCTAGTCTTCTCGTTCGAATTTCTCAGCAAGTCCCCCTCCAGAAATTGAAGTGACTGGTCTCTCTCAATATATCTCCAACTGACCCTCAAGCCTTCTCTTATACTTTTCTTGTTGATGAATCAACAACCGAGATTAAGTCCTTAATCAATGGCTAAGATTAAAATAGACACTCTGCCTCACTGTGTCAACACTTGGCCTCTCTGCGTCACCCACGCAGGCCCTCTAGTTACTGCGCAGTCCAGCTACCTTTGCGTCTTCCTGAGTGGCTCTGCGTCTGCCTCTCTGATCTCTGTGCTGGTCCTCCGACATTGTTCCTGCCTCTTTGTTACATACTCGCTACCTCTTGTTGCAATCTAGTCTTCTCGTTCGAATTTCTCAGCAAGTCCCACTCCAGAAATTGAAGTGACTGGTCTCTCTCAATATATCTCCAACTGACCCTCAAGCCTTCTCTTATATTTTCTTGTTGATGAATCAACAACCGAGATTAAGTCCTTAATCAATGGCTAAGATTAAAATAGACTTGATCTTTGTCTCTTAGAAGATTCTCATCCTTATCTTTATTAATACCCATTAATATTTTTATTTTGCTAAGTTTAGACTTAGGAACTCATTAAAAATATTAATTATTTTAATAACTCTCCATCTTGATGGAATTTTCCAAAACGAGTTCAGGGTCTTGGAGATCCACCAATTTTCATGGCTAGAGTACATTCAATGCTACCCCAAATCAACAGTCCCTCTTAGCGAGGAATGTGCTCTAGTAATACTCCACAACTGAGCATCACCCTCATCATCCGATGCCGGTACCTGTGCTGATGTTTGGCCTTCTTGCCCAACATCCTTTGCACTACTGCATCCTGTACTGCTGCCCATGGCTCTACCACTGCCATTGCTACATCTGTACTATAGTGCCCTCTGCATCCGTGTTGTTGTTGGTTCTTCCTCCCAACACTGCATCTACACTGCAACTCCCTCTGCATCTGTGCTACTGCTGGTCCTTCCTTCCAACACTGCATCTTCACTGCAACATCATACCCATTTCTGCTACTAAAATGGATTCTTTATCACCCCAATCTTCTCCCTAAAATAAGCAAACTTTGTTCTTCCAAAGGCCTAAGGATGTCTGCCACTTGTTCTCTTGTAGGAGTATAGCTCAACTATACAACTCCTCATTGGACATAGTCTCTGACAAAGTGACACCGAATATCAATGTGCTTTGAATGATCATGAAATACTGGATCTCAGAGAGCTTGATGGAACTCTGGTTATCACACATGATTCTGGTCGCTTCCATCCTTCTTCTGAATAGGTTCACAAGCAGTTTTCTAAGCCTTATGGCTTCGCATAAAGCTGTGCTAGCGGCCATATATTTTGCTTTAGCTAAGCTCAAAGCTATGGATTTTTGTTTCCTACTGCACCAGGAGGTCATTTTCGATCCAATGTTGAAACAGTCTCCAAATGTACTTTTCCAATCCACTAAACTTCCAGCCCAATTTGCATCCTCAATCTCATATCCTTACTTCTGGTGTACAAGAGTCCATAATCGACTGTTCTCTGTAATATCTAAGAACATGTTTGGCTGTTGCCCAATGAGCCCTCTTCGGTTTCACCATGAACTAACTGAGGGTGTTGATAGCGTAACAAATATTTGGTTTGGTATTGACCAGATACATCAGGGACCCTATGAGCTGCCTGTATAAGGTGGGATCAACATCTTTGTCTTCTGATGCATCAATTTTCTTCCAGTTGGTGATCATTGGAGTAGCGATCGACTTACAGTCCTGCATCCTGAATCTCTTTAAAATCTTTGTAGCATATCTTCCTTGTCCAAGGAATATTTTACCCTTCTACTGCCAAACTTCCAACCCCAGGAAATAATGCATCTACCCCAAACCCTTCATGTCAAACTCTGTGGCTAGATTATTCTTGTAGTCCTTGATGAGCCTGGATGATCATGTCAGGAAGAGATCCTCCACATCTAATACTAGTACTAGAGGCTCATTCTCTATAACCAGATAGTAGAGATTGGGATCTACATCACTTTTGACGAACCCCATCTTTTGCAAGTAGCCATCAATTCGACCATACCATGCTTTAGGTGCCTGTTTGAGCCCATACAAGGCTTTCTTCAATCTGTATACATGAGACTTCTTCTCATGTGTCTCAAAGCCTTCTGGTTGTTCAATGTATACTTCCTCTTCTATCACCCCGTTAAAGAATGTCGTTTTGACATCCATTTGATGAATCTCCCATCCCATCTGTGTTGTAAGAGATATCATGGTTCCAATAGATGTATACCTAGCTATTGGGGCAAAGGTTTCTTCATAGTCTATTCCTTTCTTCTGAGCATATAGCCCTTAGCCATAAACCTGACTTTGTATTTTTCCACACTATCGTCTGTAGCGTATTTAATCTTGTAGATCCATCTCGAACATACCATTGATCTGTCCTGAGGCCCAGGCACTACTTCCCAGAGATCATTCACCATTATGGAGCTGTATTCCTCCATCATCGCATCCATCCAAACTTGATGTTGAGCAGCTTCCTAAAAACTAGAAAGCTCCTCATCCTGAGCTACTAAGGCCTGATATCTATTTAGTTGTCTTCACTCCCTTTTATTGTTTCTCGGTGCTCCAATGAAATCTTTTGCATCTCGCAAAATCTCTCGGAGTTCTTGGCTTGTTCTTCCTCTGGTAGTAGGTGTATGTTAGTTCCTCCTCTTCCTATTCTGAAGGAGAATTCTTGGCTTCTGCTGGTTGAAGTGGTTTGACCAACGACTCATCTTTTGACTACTCGGAAGAAATTTCTCAAGATTTTTTGAAGGCCATACCTTCCATGAACTTTACATCTCGTCAAACTACTACCTTCCCGCTCCCTGGAAAATAGATTCTATATGCCTTAGTATTCTCGCTATATCCCACTAAATATCCTTTCAGGAGAATTCTTGGCTTTTGCTGGTTGAAGTGGTTTGACCAATGACTCATCTTTTGACTACTCCTCGGAAGACATTTCTCGAGATTTTTTGAAGGCCATATCTTCCATGAACTTTACATCTCGTCAAACTACTATCTTCCTGCTCCCTGGAAGATAGATTCTATATGCCTTAGTGTTCTCGCTATATCCCACTAGATATCCTTTCTCTAGCATCGTATGTGCCCTAGCCATGAAAATTGGTGGAGAGACTAAAGCACATGAGATCTCCAAGACCCAGAAATGGTTTGGGCAGATTCTAACAGGTTTGGGAGATATTAAAATAATTAATATTTTTAATGGAGTTCCTAAGTCTAAACTTAGGAAAAATAAAATATTAATGGGTATTAATATAAAACTGGGTTAAAAGGTTCCAAAAGTCATGGATCAAGCGAAATCTAACCTTAGCCATTGATTAGAGATTTAATTTCGGTCGTTGAAAGACCAATGAGAAATGTGTAAGAGGAGCCTTGAGGGTCAGTTGAACTTACCAGAGTGATCAATCATTCTATTCTCTAGAACGGGGTTTGCTAAGAGAGATAGAATCAATGATCAATAGCGACGGGAAGTGAATAAATAAAAGAGAGGCAGAGTTGGTACCTGAGAGACAGTGCAGAGCTCGAAGAGGTTGACGCAGTGGCAACTGGGTGCTACGTAGAGGTAGTCAGGAGAGGTTAGCGTGTGAGACGTAGAGGGTCTAGGGGCTGATGCAGAAACTCCAGAAGCTGGCGTAGAGGCTAGAAAAGCTGAAGTAGGGCCAAGAGGCAGTGCTGGAAGGATTTCATGGGACACACTGGGTGCTAGTGAGTCGGATAGGGTGACACAGTCCCTATCAGAGTGACGCAGAGTAGCGGGAGCTGCAATTGTTGCTGTGGGAGTACTTCCGAGGGCATTCTCTATTGGGTGAGCCATTTTTGACACCCTAGTTGTATTCTCAAAACTGCATAATAATAAAACCCTCTGAATAGCTGCACTGGTTTTCCCACCTTGGGTTTTTCTGGGAACATTGATCCAAAAAGAATGGTGTCACTTGTGTTCTTGTTTTCTTTCAGTTGATGATGATCTGTAGATGTTGATATTGTACTTGTGTTTATTTTGAGTATTTACATGGTAAATAACTTGTTAAGTAATTAAACAAGTAGGAAGAAATAAACTAGATAGTATAGGAAGAATTTCCAATGGGTTAAACTTAGAAATTCCAACATGGTATCATAGCGTGGTTGCAAATCACAGGAAAACTAAAGGCATCAACTTAGAAGAGCATTTGCAGTAGATTCAATTGTCCCAAGTGACAAAGCTGATCCTTGCAGAAAGCGACAAAGGAAGGAGTGATGCAGAGGGACTGTGTCATCAATCTGGGCTAGAGAGAGGCAGCGCATAGGTTGAGGAAGGCAGAGACAGGGTCGTGCGGAGGCCAGGAGGGTTGACGCAGTTGGCTAAGGGAGCTATTTTGTTAGTGCCGAGATTGCGCAGAGCCAAGAGGCTCAATCCTTAAGTTGCTGGGGCATAGAAGGCTGTGGGTAGTTTTGTGGAGTGTAGCTGGTGGGGTATTGTGGTCAGAAAAACACCTAACAGGGTAAAACCAAGGTAGAGGGAGTTGTTGCCGAGGTGGATTTCTAGCCAAGGAATTCGGATCAGCGTTGTAGTTGCACAAACGATCGGAGAGGGGCAAATTAATGGTTGGCAGAAGGATTTCCAGAAGGGAAATCAGGACTCAGAGGGAGTCCAGAAGAGAACTTCCAGATGGGAAGTAGAGAGACTCAACAGGAGTCAAATAGAGAACTTCCAGGTGGGAAGTAGACTCAGCAAGAGCCAAACATAGAACTTCCAGGCGGGAAGTAGAGAGACTCAGAGGAGTCGATAGAGAAGAGCAGAGAGATGGCCGTGAATGGATTGAGGGAACAGGACAGGTTGGATGGGTATCCAACTTCATCATCTGGAAGGCCAGGATCAGGTCTGTTATGTGTGCCATGAGTGCTCATGTGCCACTTGAGAAGAAGTGGGGAGACATCGAGTTGTAGTCAGGAGGATTACAGGTGATGAGGGTCAGGATCCTTGAGGTACCCAACCTCTTGGATTATACCTTGCTACGGGAGCCCCGAAGAGGAGTAGCAGGACTGGGAGATATCGGTAGAGACGGATGCGAATGGAGCGATAGAGAGTGATACAATGTAGGAGTCCTCGGGCAGCGTGAGGCTAGCAGGCTGCAATAGTGTGAGAGGCACAGGAGGGTTGCAACGGTGCAGGATGGCACAGAGAGGTGTGCAATAGTGCGAGATGCAGTGAGTTGTTGCAGCAACATAGAGGTTAGTAGAGGGAGATTCTGAATCGGGAGTGTTTCTAGCCTGACAAGGATGTCAGAAGTTGGGTGGATCAATTACTTACTTCTCAGTAACTGAGTTGCAGTGCAGTAGTAATATGGAGTAGCACAATGCAACATGATGAGAGGGGATGCAGTGCAGATGCAGTGTTGGGAGGATGGACCACCCCAACAGCACGGATGCAGAGGGCACTGTCGTACGGATGCAACAATGGAAGTGGCAGGGCCATGGGTAGCAGTACAAGATGTAGCAGTGCAAAGGATGTTGGGCGGGGAGGCCTAGCATCAACACAGGTACCAGTGCCAGATAATCAAAGTGATGCTCAGTGTGGAGTATTACTAGAGCACAATCCTCGCTAAGAGGGAGTGTTGATTTGAGGTTGCATCGGATGTTCTCTAGCCATGAAAATTGGTGGAGAGGCTAAAGCACATGAGATGTCCAACACCCAGAAAAGGTTTGGGCAGATTCTAACTGGTTTGGGAGATATCAAAATAATTAATATTTTTAATGGAGTTCCTAAGTCTAAACTTAGGATAAATAAAATATTAATGGGTATTAATATAAAATTGGTTAGAAGGTTCCAAAAGTCATGGTTCAAGCCAAATCTAATCTTAGTCATTGATTAGAGATTTAATCTTAGTCGTTGAAGGACCAACGAGAAAAGTATAAGAGGAGGCTTGAGGATCAGTTGGAGAACACACCAGAGTGATCAATCATTCTATTCTCTAGAGTGGGGTTTGCTAAGACAGATAGAATCAGTGATCAACAATGAGTGGCAGTGAATACATAAAAGAGAGGTAGAGTTGGTACCTGAGAGACAGCATAGAGCACAGAGAGGTTGACGCAAAGGTAGCTGGGTGCAACGTAGAGGCATCCAGGAGCTGCACAGAGTCTGGAGAGGTCAATGTGTGAGATGCAGAGGGTCTAGGGGCTGACGCGGAAGCTACAGAAGCTGACACAGAGGCTAGCAGTGCAAGGCCAAGAGGCAGCGCTAGAAGGATTTTGTGAGACAGATTAGGCACTGGTGAGCTGGGTAGGGTGACGCAGTCCCTATCAGAGTGACACAGAGTAGTGGGAGCTGCAATTGTTGCTGTGGGATTGTTCATCCAGTGATTAATCACCTGGAATTTTTGTCTCCGAGGAGAGGTACTACTACCGAGAGCATTCTCTGTTGGGTGAGCCATTTCTGGCATCCTAGTTGTATTTTGAAAACTACATAATAATAAAACCCTTTGAATAGCTGCACCGGTTTTTCCGCATTGGGTTTTTCTTAGAACATTGGTCCAAAAATAACTATCACTTGTGTGTTTGTTTTCTTTTAGTTGATGATTTGTAGATGTTGATATTGTACTTGTGCTTATTTTTAGTATTTACATGGTAAATAACTTGTTAAGTAATAAAACAAGTAGGAAGAAATAAACTATATAATACAGGAAGAATTTCTAATGGGTTAAACTTAGAAATTCCAACATGTAGCATATCTCCCTTGTCCAAGGAAGATTTTACCCTTCTTTGCCAAACTTCCAACCCCAGGAAATAATGCATTTGTACCAAATCCTTCATGTCAAATTCTGTGGCTAGATCCTTCTTGCAGCCCACAATGAACCTGGATGATCTTGCCAGGAAGAGATCCTTCACATATAATACTAGTACTAGAGGCTCATTCTCTACAACCAGATAGTAGAGATTGGGATATGCATAACTTTTGACGAACCTCATCTTCTACAAGTAGCCATCAATTCGACCATACCATGCTCTAGGTGCCTGTTTGAGCCCATACAAGGCTTTCTTCAATCTGCATACATGAGACTTCTTCTCATGTGTCGCAAAGCCTTCTGGCTGTTCAATGTATACTTCCTCTTCTATCACCCCATTCAAGAATGTCGTTTTGACATCCATCTGATGAATCTCCCATCCCATCTGTGCTGCAAGAGATATCACGGTTCTAATAGATGTATACTTGGCTACTGGGGCGAAGGTCTCTTCATAGTCTATTCCTTCCTTCTGAACATACCCCTTAGCCATAAACCTAGCTTTGTATTTTTCCACACTATCGTCTGCACCGTATTTAATCTTGTAGATCCACTTGAACCTACCACTGATCTGCCTGAGGCCTAGGTACTACTTCGCAGACATCTTTCACCATTATGGAGCTGTATTCCTCCACCATCACATCCATCCAAACTTGATGTTGAGCAGCTTCTTGAAAACTAGAAGGCTCCCCATCCTAAGCTACTAAGGCGTGATATCTATCTGGCTGTCTTTGCTCCTTTTTATTGTTTCTCAGTGCTCCAATGAAATCTTCTGCTTCTCGCAGAATCTGTCGGAGTTCTCAGCTCGTTCTTCCTCTGGTAGTAGGTGCATTGTTAGCTCCTCTTCTTGTTCTGAAGGAGAATTCTTGGCTTTCGCTGGTTTAAGTGGTTTGACCAACGACTCATCTTTTGACTGCTCCTCGAAAGGCATTTCTCGAGATTTTTTGAAGGCCCTATCTTCCATGAATTTCACATCTCGTCGAACTATTATCTTCCAGCTCCCTAGAAGATAGATTCTATATGCCTTAGCGTTCTCGCTATATCCCACTAGATATCCTTTCTCTGCAGTTTGATCAAACTTCTTCCTCTTCTCTTCGGGTATACGACAATATGCTAAACTCCCAAATATCCTAAAATGGATGATTTCAAGTGTCTTCTCGGTGAAAACTTTCTTTGGAGTAATCTTTCCCAATGCCCTATGAGGAGTTCTATTATGGACATAGACTATCGTGTTGTATGTTTCTGCCGACAGGAATTTTGGCATATCCTGATCATACATCATGGCCCTAACTGCTTCTACGATAGTCTTGTTTTTCCCTTTTTCTACTACTCTATGCTTTGGATTGTAAGGAGTTGTCCACTCTCTTCTGATGCCCTCCTTGGCGCAAAAATCAGTGAAGTCCTTATCGACATATTCTCCACCATTCTCTTAGCGCAAAAAAATTATTTTCTTCCCTGTCAGATTCTCCACCAGAGCCTTGAATTCATTGAATCGACAAAACATCTCGTCCTTGGTTTTCAGAAAATAAATCCAAGTGTTCTTGGAATGGTCATCAATGAACGTGACGAAATATTCGGCACCACTAAGAGCTTTAGTGGACATTGGTCCGCAAATATCTGAGTGTATCAATCCTAGTATACTCTTGGCCCTGTTTTTACTTCTACGAAATGCTGCTTTGGCATACTTGCCCAAAGCACATCCTCTCCATACATCATCTCATTCTGTACTAAGATATGGAACTCCTATTACAATTTTCCTGAGAATTCTCAGAGCCCCATGGTGCAAATGTCCAATTCTTTTGTGCCATAGTTCATTCAAATCCTTGTCTCCATTACTACCTATCAGTGCCATTGGTGATTCTAGCTGTAACCTGTACAACCTGTTACTTCTGATTCCAATCTACACTTTTTTTTTCCAACTTGAGTGTTTTACGTATAATTTCTCCTTAATGAAGAAAACGTCATAGCCCTTGCTCTGAAATTGTGAGACAGAAAGTAAGTTCATCCCCAGTCCTAGTACATGCAGCACATTGGTAGCCTGAAACCACTCTCCTGTTTCTGTTTGAAAGACTATAGTACCCTTTCCTATTGGAGTACACTTTGCCCTATTCCCCATGGTGATTTTCAAATTCATCCTTTCCTATTGATAATTTGAGAAACATTCTCGAGATTCTTGTGATATGCCACGAGACTCCACTGTATACCATACCTCTGATGATATAGGGCTTGTTACACAGGCAACTTCTTCCTCCAATGCATAGGGAAATCGAAATTACTATCTCTTGTGCAATTTTCTAAAAATTTGCACGAGTCTCCTGACGTAGATGCCTTTGCATCATGATCTCGACCCATTCCTCTGCATCATGATCTCGACCCATAATTGATTTTCCCTTCCTGTCTTTGATTCTTTCCTTTGATACCATGTGAAAATTCTATTACTGCAACAACTGATTTATTTTACCTACTTATTTTCCAATAAGTTATCTATGAAATTCCTTCATTAAATATTAAAATAAATTCTACTACAGATATCACACCATTATACAGAAACAAATACATGCACAAGAATCAAACACATCAACACAATTATTTCTAGAAAATTATCCCTGGAAAAAACCAATACGAGAAAATTGGTGCAGCAGAGGAGGATTTTATTAATCATCTTTTCTTGAGTACAACTAGGGTGCCAAACTGGCTCACCCAATAGAGATAAATCCTCTGGTGCTTCCCCTAGGCTTTTAGCCTCTGCGCAACTCCCAGATTCTCTTCGTCAACACTCTGCCTCACTGCATCAGCACTTGCCCTCTCTGTGTTACCCATGCAGGCCCTTTAGTTACTGCGCAGTCCAGCTGCCTCTGCGTCTGCCTCTTTGATCTTTGTGTTGGTCCTCTGGTACGTACTCGCTACCTCTTGCTGCAATCCACTCTTCTAGTTCAAATTTCTTAGCAAGCCCCGCTCTAGAAATCGAACTAACTGGTCTCCCTCAGTAAATATCCAATTGACCCTCAAGCCTTCTCTTATACTTTTCTTGTTGATGAATCAACAGCCGAGATTAAGTCCCTAATCAACGGTTAAGATTAAAATAGACTTGATCTTCGTCTCTTAGAAGCTTCTCATCCTTATCTTTATTAATGCCTATTAATATTTTTATTTTCCTAAGTTCAGACTTAGGAACTTATTAAAAATATTAATTATTTTAATAACTTTTCATCTAGATGGAATTTTCCAAAACAATTTCTGGGTCTTGGAGATCTCACGTGCTTTTGCCTCTCCAGTAGTTTTCATAGCTAGAGCACATCCAATGCTACCCCAAATCGACAAATATGTTATTTTTACCTAACCCAACCAAATCATAAAAGCACATTACAACATTAATATTATGGAGGGTGGTGGATCTTATACGCTCAGGTTCTAAAAGTAATGGTAAACTTGTGATCTTAAGAGATACCACCACCTCTAATTATAAATTCTTTACCCTCTTGATGAGGCCAACACAAAAAAGAAGTAGACATGCAACCAACTAGAAGTTCGAGAAGTGCCCTCAGGGAGAAATATAAGGAGAACAAAGATGAAGTAATGGAGGAAGGGAAATTTTCGGGAGAAGGAAGGAGAAAATTTTTAAGAGAAAGTTACTGACAGTAAGGACTGAGCCTTGGTTGTTCTTGACGTTTTTGGGCACGGGGGGCAGCATGCATCAATTGTGAAGTATTCTAGAGCTAAGTACCTAGGTTGTACCCAGTTTGGCAGGGAGGCTTTGGTCTCTTGGTAACGGGAGTGAATTTGGAGCCACATCTCAGGATCAACTTCATACACGGAAACCAGGTAGATGTTTGTGTATTAAAATTGATAAAATTCTTGTAGTGGTAAATTCTAGATGAACTTTAGAATTTAATTTGAAATTATATTTTGTTTTGGGCATTATATGAATTTAGGAATTTAATTTGCAAGCTTAATTTGATTTGTTTTTGGTTTAAGCACTACATTGCTAGCCCTATACTCATGTATATGTTTTTGTGAAGGACTGTTGCACCAACATGAGGATATTCTACCCAATCCGTAATTAAATGATGTAGAAAAATAATAACAGCCAGGTCCCATAGAGGAGTTTCTTGCTGACTACCCTCTGATATGGCAGCCATCATACATATTAAAGGGTCTTGTCTTATCTTTGGAAAGAAATTCAGTATCCTCCACATATTAGCTTCATCAAATAATCGGGAGTCTAGTAATAATAATGCCATCTATAGGGACCTGATCACTAATATTAAAGGGTACAAACATTACCAACAATAAGATTACAGAAGGAAAATTTACATATTCTTTTACCCCTGGTCACCTGAACTTGAATTTTTTCTTTTCTTTGGAATAATGTTGCTGGAAAGAGTCCATGCATTTTGCGGGGTGGTAGAGTCCAAAATAGTGTGCATTGTCTTTCCTACAATGTCTTGCTTGTCATAACATAATTAACTGCATCACATATAATGACTTGAACTATGCTCTTTACCCTCACATTTGTAACCACACCTTCCAAGGAGTTGCATTATAAATTTGTATCCTTGACATCACTAGATTCATTTTGGTTCAAAATCATGGTTTTGCATGTGCAAAAAAACAAACAAGTCGATTTTCCATTGGTCCATCTGTTAGATATGATGGCAAATCCATAATAAGTCAACTACATTATATTATTTACCGTCACGTCACTTGATTCATCCAATCTATTCCAGAAAAAGGGATCTTCATGGGCAAGAAATGAAAAGGTTGATGATGCTGCGTGACTTGCCATTGGTCCATCCATTTGATATGATGGCCATCTACAATAAGTGACTTGTTCTTTTTCTTCACTTGCATTGGCCTCTAATATACTTGTTCAATACTCTGTGCATTGGTAAATTGATTCACTAAGATGAATATGAAAAGTATCATGGAAAATTTATCTTATGTATAATGTTTGCATGTATTAACTAATTGTTTATCTTACAAAGAGGTTTTAATTGTTTGTTTATGGAGATTTGATATACCATTTACAAATACCGTGGGATCATTGCAACAGGTTAAAGCAAATTTTGACATTGATGTTGCAATGCTGCATAGACCCAGACGGTTACCAAATGAAGAATTGTCAGATAAAGCCATATCTTTGTCCGTTAAATTACTAAGTTTCAATGCATGTTCTCTTTCCACATATTGATTTGTAGTTTCAATTTGTTCCTTTTTGTTGTTTGTAGATATGAACTTTTTTTTATTTCCCCTCCCTTTAAATAAATATGTTCATTGAATAGAATCTTCTTTTATTTTATGCTTGGCTTTTTAGACATATTTCTACCTTGCATTTGGAATTTAAAGTTGTAATGAATTGATTTTACTGATAGTGATGAAAAGGTAACAAAAAAACCAACTGTAAAAGTATCGTTGTTAGGCAGGTTTACTTCCTTATAAATGGTTTAATATATTTTGAAATTTAGTGTCAACTAGAAGGTTTGATGTCAAGAAATAAGTAAACTTGTCTCATTGGAGGAATTTGAATTTTTAAGGTCCTTTGTCTGTCTTAGTATCTTCTTATTGCAACCTTTTTAAGTAGACCTATGAAGTTGGGTGACCTGCAGTTTCTATGTTTTTTCTAGTTAAAAATAGGATAAAAATAAAACATGCTATCTTTTTTTTTAAAAGTAGGATAAGAGTGGAGAATAAAACTTGCTATCTTTTCATAAGATAGACAAATTGTAAAAGCCTTAAATTACTATGTAAAAGGCTGTTTTTGTAATAGATAAGGTTATCCATTATGAATAAAAGAGAGATTGGCCACCAAGTTGAAGGGGAGGCGATGCCAGTATTGTTTTAATGAAACTCTCTCTCTTATGTAAAAACTGAATGTTATACTGTTAATGAGTATTTTTGAAGTCGCTGAAAAATTTAATGGTCTTCGCAGCTCTTAACCTGTGGGATTGATTGCATGTGATATACAATTATCTGTGTATTAAGACAGTTGGCGACAGTGGTGGTATAGGTTCGAAACCCGATGCAATTTCCAGTTAAAGGAATTATCAAATCTTAGTTTCATTATTCTGCATGATTGTTTCATTATTCCTTGGATCGAATACGGGTTCCTCACAACCTCAGGCGAAAGAGCATTGCTGTGTCAACGTTACTGTGGATTGAAAGTCGATGGCGGCAGTGGACGGGAGAATGTTCAAATCTCACCGCCTTCTCCAGCTAATGGAGTTGTGAACCTTTATACATTTTATATGCGTGATAATGGTGGCGTGAAGCTCTCCGCATGCAAAGGAAGGATATAGGCAGCATCAACGAACTTCTTCAGAAAGCATTCTCATAGAGGAGCAGCCTTCCGGGCTTGATGATCTGCTGAATGAACCTGAAACTCCTGTCAAGAAGGGCTCTCATCGACGCTCTGCCAGTGATTCTGTTATGTTTTGGACGTTCCTAGTACAATTTCAAGAATAGAGAACATTGCAGAAGCGGAGTTTGATAGAAGTGCAAAATCTCTATTCTCACGAACTTCTTCAGATGCTGATTGGATTGATCACGAGTATCGTACATCGAACTCTTATTAGGCAAAGTAAAAAAACCACCAATTAGAGGTCCACGGGAATTTGTTTCCTGATTTGGTATTTACTTAATCCAAGCGTCTCTGAGCTTCGTTAAGGTATAGCACGACAGAACCCATGTCTAAGATTCATAATAGCAATAGAATACGTTTTCTGATTTGTCCAATTATGGTGCAATATCATCATTCAGTTCACATTCATCCAAGGTATTTTGCCAGAACAGCTTGACTTCTGATCGTGCTTGTGTATCTGTTACGAGAAAAAGGATTGCATTTTTAGATAGGGTTTGGTTGAATTTAACCTGTCAAAGTTTGAAGGAAATGATACAATACCCTCCTAAGACCGGAGTTCCTATGAATTGGTGTATATGGTTTATAGCTTATTCCTTTGCACGTAGGTATCTGGCTACAAGTAAAAGAGGCCAGGTTTTATTATTGTCTATGAAGCAAAGTTTGTGGGTTTAAGAAAATAAATGCAACTGTAAGTTAATGACTGATACGTAGAGAGAAGAAGAAGGGAAAGCGGACTCAGACATTGAGGAACTTGCTGTTAGATTAGGGAGATTGTCCCTAACGCCTGCACCCACGCCATCATTAGTGGTATCAGAGCCATCAACTGACATAGAATTGAATCTCAGGAGCAGGAGAAGGATGGCTTTCAGAGTTGGAAGAGGATGAGGACGTGGGAAGAGGACGGCCTGTTGCGAATGCTGAAATAATGGAAACCATAGAAGAGCTGTGAGCTAGATTGGATGCGTTAACTTTAGACAGAAACATAGATGATGGAGATGTCAATGAACCCGAAATTGAAGCTACAAAAGAGGAGGAAGCTGTACAGGTTACTCCTGAGATGAGGTTCTTTCAGTCAGTGTTGAAATCCAAAGCCAGGCCATGGAACCAATTAGTACCGGTATACCAAGGAGGATTGAATCTAGAAGAATTGATCGACTGGATTAATAGCATGGAGAAATTCTTTGATTATGAAGAAACGGAAGATGAGAAGAAAGTAAAGTTTGCTGTCACCAAATTAAAAGGCCATGC
>APFE030642749.1:0-37474 GCA_000404065.3 Pinus taeda
TATTGACTGAACACCACTAAGCAGCTATGATCAATCTACAAAAATAAATATATACTGGAAAAAACATCAGAGTTTCTATTTTTGTATGTTGCTAACTTCCTGGCAATGCTGGACAGAATATATAAACAATCTCTTTCTATTTATATTATTGACTGAACACCACTAAGCAGCTATGATCAATCTACAAAAATAAATATATACTGGAAAAAACATCAGAGTTTCTATTTTTGTATGTTGCTAACTTCCTGGCAATGCTGGACAAAATATATAAACAATCTCTACAGAATGTACAATTTATCTTTCTGTTATAATGATATATATACAACTTTTTCTCCTGAAAAATAATTTAAAAATAAAATTATAATTTAATTTTCTATCTTTTTTAACCTGACGAATGCCATAATAAAGTAACTTGATTGAATGCTGTATTCATCGAACGCGACACTTATAAATCATTTATCAAAACTCCTACACACCTCTCCCCTGAATACCCTTCAACAACTATTATGGTCGTAACCGAACTTCATCTTGTAAATTAAATAAATACACATAAAAAATTAATATTACGAGATAAAACTACTCTATTCAAATATATAGAAAATTAATATTATATATATAAATTCAAAACATACGGAAAAAAAATACCAAACACATATATAATCTAAATTTTAATAAAATTAAAATAAACATATTTTTATATGTAAAAATGGAATAATGGCATCACCACTATGATGTTGATCGTGTATTTAGAGGTTGTGAAAATAAAGGAAAAGTTAATACGGTGAAAGCTTCCCGTTATATTATAATTAGTTAGGATAACGATCAGACTTTGTTAGTTTGCATTCTCTACTCCATCCGAGCTCCCGGCTGTTTCTCAAACCCTTTATTTCTCAACGGAAAGGTATTTATCTACCGTTTGTTAATATAGCTACGAATCATACTTACGTTTTTTTCATCCGTATATTCAAATTATTGTTAAACTAATTTAAATATATTTAGGAAAAATATACTATTGCTAATTTTAATTATGTTTTTTAAATCATGATCTATATTAAAAATATTTATATTGGCATGGTAAATTTTGGTGGTCTTCATTATTATTTGTGGGAGTTGTTTTTAGTGTGATTTTTTGGACTTTCTGGTGCCTAAATAAGGTGAGAAAATTTGAAGTGAAATCTTGAATTGTGTTATTTAAACTGATTTTTTATTGTATATATAAATTCAACGCCCTGAAACTAGGGCACTTCCATTCCATTGTGCGGGGGTTACCCATGATTTCAATAAATTCCTACCAGATTTTACATAAATTAGAGCGAAAAAACCCACTAGAAAAACTTCCAAAAAATCACACTAAAGACAACTCAGAGTGTAGTTTGTTCTAGACCTCTATAATCTTAAATTGAGTAAGCCAATGAAAGAAAAAACTTGATAATGATGAAAAAACTTATTTAAACCTCTTTTAAAGAGGCATTAAAAAAACATTTAATAAAACATCGCATTTCATTTAGTGCTTACAAATTACACCAACCACTTTTTAAGAAAATAAATATTATTTTTTTTAGCTAAATAAATAAAAAAAAATTGTTAAATAATGTATTAATGTTTGTAAACTCATAACATGTATGGTGAACCAGCAAAGACTCTTAGCAATTTTGATCATAAGCTTAAAGAAATAATTAAATTCAATGATAGAAATATTCCACAAAATTAATACATACAATGATTCTATATTCTTTTTCACTTATACTTCACTAATGATGAACATTAAAATGTGCAAACATGTTTATTCAATCAAAAAATTTTGAAAACCAGAAAAAACCATAGAAAATTAATATATATAAAATAATATATATTATATATATAATATATTATATATTCAATCTTAATTTAATTTTTATTTTTCATTATCAAACACCATAATACAATATGAACGTACTCTTGAGAAGCATCATTCACATAGTAAAGTTGTTATTGCTCTAAATTTATTTTATTTTAAGATAACCTTGCTCAAGAAGGAATCAATCACAAATAACAATAATCATACATATCTTTTGTAAATTATACAATATATCATAGCTCTAAACCCCAAATAAGAAAATGTTTGTCTGCACGAAGTGACAATAGTTTGTGAACTAGTAACCGTCAAATTATTATAGATAAAATCCTAAATGTTTATGAAAATATGGATAATTGCCATTACAATATGGTCGTGCTTTCTTTATCGGGGCTCCAAGCTTATGATTTTCTAGGTATCTCGTTCAATTGTCTTGTTTTGGTCTATGGGGTATGGTATCTTGGGAATTGTTCTATTGAGTTTTAAGGATAGCTTCTACCTTAACATTTTACAGCGGAAATTGAGAGTTTTATGGCTTACTGTTGTTAGTTTTGGGCTACATTGTTTGATGTTGGTGTTTGGCAACAAAACTCGGTCTGTAGTTGATGATTTTCTGCTATCGTATTCTATGGGTAGTCCTATTGTATCAATTTGTCTCTGTAAGGTCAAGGAATTTTGGTTGTTCAAGTTTCTAAGAGTGTATAATTCAAACTCTATAGTCATTTCCCTTATCGTTCTCCTGTCACAAGTAATCACGATCTGTCAAGGGTCACCAGAATATTAAGTCGAATTTCCTTTGTGTTTTGGGGACGATATAACTCTGCTTGGATCTTTGTTTCGTAATGGGTAATCAAATTATATAATTGGACTTCCTGTGAGTTTTGGGGACAATATAGTTTTTCTTGGGTGTTGTCCTTTTCATCGTTTTGAGAGTCAAATTACAAGTCTTGGGGTCAACCAAGTTAGTGTCAATACTATGTACCTCTGTGTGATTATGGCAAGTTGACAACGAGGTTCCAGTAGTAGTTCTATTTCTCATCACAGCCGCTTATTTGGATGGAATTTGGTGGAAACTTTGTTCGAATTGGTTCCTCGAGGATTAGAAAGGAGATTTGACACCTGGAATCGAAAGAGTTTAGGGATAAGGCCTTCTTATTTGATTCAGAGGTGGGCGTTTGAGATTTTAAATGGACTAACGACCCAGGGAAATTTAGAAGGAGACTGCACTTCTTTCATTATGTTGCAGTACATCAATAGTTGGACACTCTATTTCATTTGGTGCTCCGAGACAAAAAGGTGGATAATTACAATATTTTTGCAGGCTAGGAGGACATAAAACGCCTCCTAAGGAATGTTCGCTTCTATTTGGATGATATACTCACACATTTGCAAAGGGTGGAAAAGTATGTGATGTTGGATTTTGATTCTGACTCTAAAGATGTCACTTACGCTTATGTTGTTATCAATGTTCAACTGGTCAACACTTCTTCACCATCCAACGCAACTCCCCTCTCTCTGGTCATCATCTAAGACTGAATGGTACTACACATCATCAATAGTGGAAATGTTTGGATGCAAATTAGCCTATTGGCACTTTTCCATAATATGAACTGCGCATTAGGGGTTTGGACTGTCTTCTTGGCATCAAGGAGGCTAATGAGTGGTGGTTTTTGTTGGTCTCATGTCTTACTGTAATGATTGTAAAAATTTCTTGTATAGTTTTGCATTTTGGCACTTGGTATTGTGTCTCCTTTTGGTGTTGGAACACATATAGTTATCATCCTTTTTAATGTTCTGTAAAACCAGTGGTCAATGTTAATCAAACTCATTTCTAATTTTTGAAAACTTTGATGTCATTCAAACATATCTAATTAGAGGTTTACACTCCCTAAAAAATAAAAATAAAACTACTATAACAAATTATTATTCACCATCTGATAATAAGAAACATAAGGGATAACACTTTCATATAACATTTCTAACCTTTTAAAGAAAATTGCATTATCATAACACACTTTTAAACTTTGTAATTATATTTCCCATTTAAAACTAAAGGACATGAAATGTGGAACTCCAAGAAGGGGTGTGAATGAAAGTCGCATAAAAAAAATAACTACCAAATTTAAATAAACATTATCAATCAAAATGTGACCAATAATTTAGGATACAAATACAAATAAGAAATACCAAGATAGTGTAACAAGCATTATTATTATGGTTAAGGATACACTGGTGTCTAAGTCCATTATTTTATATGGGTTTGTACATGTGGTAGAAGTCAGTTCAATTAATAACGTTACAAAGTAGTGAAAAGGATGCAATTTAAAAAAACCAAAAGAAAGGAGATTTAAGGGAATGCACTATAGGTTGTTGTTAAAAATTAACATTTTAATTTATTTTTAATACTTATAAAACATAAACACAATCATAGAAAGACAAAATTTCAGAAATGTTTTATCAATCTTTAAGGAAAATTCCCTTAAATGTAACCATTGTTATTAAGCAGCCTAACTTCTCTAAAAAATGTAATTTTCTTCCCCCTAGTTCTTGTCATGCTAATTGCCTAAGTAAAAAATGAGAAGATGAGAGAGGATGAAGAATAAATGAATACAATTTCAAAAGAAGAAAATATGAACAATAGATATAGGCAAAAATTAGTTTGTTTGAATAAATGGTTGGTGAACTTTGTATGTTTGGTTGATATTGAGACCAAAAAGATTTATGATAAAAAAATTAAAGGGACCTTAAGCTCATTTATATGTTCACTGGAGTTAAAATTCCTTGAAATATGTATTGTAATTTTATGAATTTTGGAATTAAAATAAATGCCTATAGTATTCTTAAAATTTGAAGGTGTTCTTTTTGCTTACGTGTTTGATATTTAAATTGCTATATGTTGGTTAATTGTAACAACTCCGAGTTAAGTTTCCATGTAATTAATGAGCATTATAAAAGACAAAAATAAAACCAAGGTCATGGGACACGTATTTAAGGTTGAATGGGGGAAAAACATACATTAGGCATCACTTGTGGTTAATTATTGGCTATGGAAATTGACATTGGCATTAGCAAAAGGCAAAGGTGAATAAATGGAAATCAACTCAAGAAATAAAGGAAAATAAGAGAAAATGAAGATTAAGAGAAAGGAATCTGCATGCAAAGGAAATTTAAGACAAAAAAGAAAAGGAAAATAAACTAAAAGAGGAGAGAGAACATTCTAATATAACTCTTGGACTCTTTGGACACAGATGGACATCCTAGCATTCACTTGGAGGAAAAGAGGAGAGAGAACACTACAACAAGAGAAGAGAGCACTTGGACACAAGAAAGACTCAAGCAAGAAAACAAGTAAGGGATGGGCAAGGAAAGGAGCGCAAGGAGAGGAATTGGACAACAATAAGCAAGGGCGTAAATCAAGCAAAGAAAGAGCAACTAGCAGGATGATTTTGCAGGCAACAAGTTGCATGTGAGTTTTCATTGCTAGGATTTGAATGCATGGTGCAAGCATTTGGTCTATTGGTTATTTTCTGTTATTGGCATGGATTTTTCTTGGATTGATAGTGGTGTACAACCTTGCCTATGCCATTTCTTGGATAGCCATGATGAATTGGCTTTCCTATTTGGTTAAGATTTGGAATTTTCAAAATATTTTGGAACCAGTTTAAGGTGGTATCAGAAAAATCCCAAGGGTTGGGGATGGAGATGGTTTTCTCCGGGAAGCCCTTGAAAAATGGGTGGAGAAAGGAAAATTCCTCTCGGCATGGTGAATAAATTACGAGGCGTCCAATCTTGTGTTGGTTTTAGTGATCTTTGGACCAGTTTAGGTGAGATCATTATGGCTTGAGGGTGGAGGTGGTTTAACCTCTAGAGTCCATGTTTGGTTGTGTTTTGCTTTAACCCATGAGATCCAACATTCATGCTTGGAATATGGAACATGGGTAATTGGCTGAAAGAGAGATTTGGTTCATCTCAATCTATGGATGGGTGGTATGTGGAAGTCCCTGACTTGGTTGGTATCATGCATATGTTATTGTGTGTATTTATTATTGAGAATAATAAGCACAAGTTCTGATTGGATGTGTGATTATATGACTAGTTTTTCATGGTTTCATTCTGGTTAAATGTTGGCTATATGCATGGTATATACATCATTATATATTGTGCTCTTCATATGGTTATATTGCATGGTTTAACAAGCTCTTGGTTATTTGTATGAATGCATGAGCTAATATGTGTTGTTGTAGCTAGTAAGAAAGAGAAATAAGCCTTCTTGATAAACCTTTAATGAAACTAATGAATAAGTGAACAATTATGAATTCATGACCTATAGGTATTATGCTTACAAAGTGTTTGTCTAAATGTTTCACATGTGTTGGACAAGTTTTGAGGAGTATAGTTTGGAATTAAGCACATAGACCTCGTTGACAAAATTCTAGAAAGTTCTGGGCAATTTTGGGCAGTTGGCCTAAATACTAGCCTAAAAATCTAGAGCAGGGCTTCTAGCCACACCCTCTTAACTAGAAAATCTCGGTTGTTGCCACATGGAGGACGACTTATGCATGCAGTTGAAAGCCTCTGGTTGCATTCACAGGACTGCATGCATGCAACTGGGAGGTAAAGTAGGTCAAAAAGGTAGTTCCAACTCAGGGAAGGGTCACCAATGGATGTTATCTGATATCTGGGTGATCATGTGTCCCCGAAAGGTTGCAGTAAGGTTTGATAATTAGTCTCCATTTCCATAACTAAATCTTGGAGGTTGGGTCATGTATAGTAAATTTTAACCCATATTTACCTGGTGAGCTTGTAAAAGAGGGTAAATGTGGGGTGGGGTGTTAGAGGGTGGTATCAGAGAAGTTTCATAACACTAGACCTTGGGTAAATGTAGGTTGTTATGCAGGTTTATATGTTTGATATGAATGCATGTCTGTTACTCAGTTATTCATGCATGATAAATGCTAGTTAATTAGTATGGTCATATGCATGTGCATACACTATTTATGCATGGTAGTTATGTTATGGTTAATGCTAGGTAATTTTCTCATTTGTTCGGTAACTATGCTTTGGTTGAAGCATAGGAAAGGCTTGCAAAGGCTCAAGAAACTTAAGCTGAGGTCAATGCAATTATTCTTCAGAGCCTTTTAGAATTATAGAAGTAGGGAAAACTGGGGATCAATCATGGAGATAAACAGGAAGAAAAGACTAATGGGGCATATGGAAGCAAATCTCAAAAAATGTATAGGGTGGATGGGGATGATATAGTAAAGGGTGGAAGATCCTTGATTACACTAGTGAGGAAGGCTAGTATGCATGGATTTTATTATAGCTCCGATTCCATGAGACATCATCGACATCACTGTTAGCATTATATGAGGAGTGAGAAAGGGGCATTCCATAGGAATTCAAGAAATCCAAGCCTCCTACTTTTGATAGTGAGATGACTTAATCAAAGGATGCGTAAGCATGGCTGCTTGGGATCAAGAAACTTTTTAGACTTCATGATTACTCAAAGAATATGAAGGCCAAGATAACTACTTTTAGTCTTAAGGGAAAAACAAATATTTGGTGGGAATATGTTAAGCATGTCAGAGGCACGGGGGAGATAAGTTGATTTGGGAAGAATTTGAAAAAATCTTCAAGAAAAAGTATCTGTCTAAGAGATATTAGGATGGGAAGGATAAGGAATTATGTGAGGTCAGGATGGGTTCCATGTTAGATAAAGAGTATACAACCATATTTATATAGCTATTAAGATATGTGCCCTATCTCAAGGATGAGAAAGTAAAGATCCAAAGGTTCATCATTGGATTACCATTAGCATTCAAAGACCACATTGAGTTTGATGAGACTCACTCTTTGGAGGAAGCCATCAAAATGTTGAAGCACTGCTATGAACAATCAAAGTGCAAGCCTGAGTTCAAGCATGATTGGAAGGGTTGTGAAAAGACTAAAGGAAAATTGCCCAAGAAGCTAGGAATACCTCAAGATGTAGGTGAGAAGGAAAATGTGGCCCCTTATAAGAAGCTCACTGCATAAGAGAAAGGACATGGGTCTCAACCCGTGGAACAACATAATAAAGGCAATGGCAAAGAACAACTGAAGTGTCGGATCCATGGTAGAGACCATTGCAACAAGGATTGTCCATTATATCGGGGTGACATGCCTCAACTCTATAGTGCTCATGAGGCGCAGATAGTTGGGGATGTATTTTAGAGCATTCCTTATATCTATGCAGTAGTTGATAACAGGCAGATAGATCACCGAGCATCTATCATTGAGATTGAAGGTAAGCTTTGTGATAAATTTGTTTCCATTTTGATTGATCTAAGATCAAATTATAGCTATATTAGTCCTTACCTGGTGGATAAATTTCATTTGAATAAGGAAATGCATGCCAAATATTGGTTAGTGCAATTGGTTACAGGGACCAAGAGAAGAGCTCATCATTAGGTGATATCTTGCGCATTTGAGCTTAATGGAATGTCTAGAACAACAAATCTTAATTTTCTTCCTTTGGGTGCGTATAATATGCTTTTGGGCATGGATTGGTTGTTTATTCACAGGACCAAGTTGGATTTCTATGACAAGGCCATAGAGTGCCGAGATGATGCTAGAGAAAAAATAACCTTGCAGGGAAAGAAGAAGCCTACATCAGTGAGGATGGTTACAACTATGCAAGCTAAGTGAAACCGAAAAAAATATGTTTACTGTTTTCAATTCATGTTTCCAATGAAAAAGGGTTGGATGGTGAGGATGGTGAAATCCTTAGGAGGTATCGTATTTTACAATAGTTTCAGGATGTGTTTCTTGTAGAGATTCTAGAGTTGCCTCCCCATAGAGAGGTGGATGTCTTGATTGAGTTGATTCCAAGAGAAACACTAACATACAAGACATCGTACAGGATGAGCACTCCAGAGTTGGTGGAATTGAAGTTGCAGCTTAAAGAAATGCTTGATAAGGGGTGCATAAGGCCAAGTGTATCTCCTTGGGGTGCAACAATGTTGTTTGTAAAGAAGAAGGATGGTACTCTCAAATTGTGCATTGATTACAGGAAGTTGAACAAGGTGATTATCAAGAACAAGTATCCATTGCCTCGTATTAATGATTTGTTTTATTAGTTAAGAGGAACAATAGTATTCTCAAAGATTAATTTGAGATCAGAATATCATTAGGTGTGCATCAAAGAAGAAGACATCTACAAAACGACATTTCGTACAAGGTATGGGAATTATGATTTTATGGTTGTTCCTTTTAGTATTACGAATTCTGCAACCATCTTCATGTGTTTGATGAACAATGTATTGTGACCTTACCTAGATAAGTTTGTGATAGTATTTGTTGATGATATATTGGTCTATTTAAAGAACATGGAAGAGCATGCAAATCATCTGACAACAATATTGAGCTTATTAAGAGAGCATAAGTTGTATGCCAAGCTCAACAAGTGTAGTTTCTTTCAGTCTTAGATTCACTTGGTACATGTTATTTCTAAGGAAGGTATAGCAATGGATCCATAAAATATTAAGGCTATCATGGATTGGCCAACTCCCAAAAATGTGGATGAGGTCAGATCTGGTCGGTTATTGGGATTCATAGTATTTACTTAAGGGATTCACATACATCCTTTCAAGGTTGAAGCAATATTCAATTGCCTCCCCCATCTACCATCCGTCAACGTCAAAGTCTCCAAGGAAAAACTAATTTCTTGAGGAATATATCAGAAAATTCCTCCAGTACATCAAAGAACAAGAACAAAGTGGGTAGCAAAAATATTTTTTATTGCTTGAGAACAAGCAATTTCAGGAAGGGGGGAACTACAATGTTCCTGAGAAATTATTTTTCCAAAGGACGAAATAGCCTATCGATTCCCATAGGATATAGTTCTCCATAGAGGGGGAAAACCCCAAAATTCCCATTGTTTGGGAAAGTTTTGGGGCAACTAGGCAGAGAAACCCAAAATTAGGGCTTGGAGTAAAGTTTAATCAATCATTTTCAAAGAAGAGAACCCTCATTTTGGAGCATCATTGTGGATGAATTTATCTTTGTTTTTTTTAGCTAGAGGCTTTGAGGGTTTTAAGAACCCTTCTCTCTTTTCAATTTTGGTGGTGAAATATTCCACCCTAGTTGGCATTCCTTTTCTTTTCTCCTTGTTTGGGCATAAATGTTTTCTGATTGGGTAGCAAAATTCTAGGGGTATTGGTTGATGAACTAGAAAATTATTTTTGAAGGCAATTGGTGCAAAAAGTTTTCATTGATGTTAATAAGATGGCATCCTAGGTAGCTTTCCCTAGATAAGATCCTATGTGCAAACCCTAGGAAGAAAACCCTAATGTGCATCCTAGGTGCATGAAACCCTAATATGCAAGAAACCCTAGATCTATGTAAAAAATACACTTGTCCTATATTGTTGAAGCATGGCCTAATGCCCTAACATACTGAAACCCTAATTTGTATTGAAATAAAACCTTGCACAAAACTTTATCCCTAAGTGCAAACCCTAAGATGATCTAAGCACATGTATATATGAATGAACTATTGGCAAACCCTAAGTATGCTTCACCTAACATGGAAGACACCCTAATGAATAAAGATCACATATAGGCCCTAATAAATGCTAACCCTTGTTGGAGCATACCCTAGCTTATTCATATGATGAAACCCCAAAGATTCCCATGATACCCTAAGCATGGAGATTGAAGTATATGATAAACCCTAACTATTAAATATGAAGCCCCCAAAATACCCTAGGCACCATATATAAAGTCCTAGATGTATTTAAATGCATATGTTGATGGTAATATTCATATATATATATATAGATAATATATATATATATATATATATATATTAATCTATCTTAAAGCCCTTGTAAGCAAAAAAATTGATATTAATATCCATAAGAAACATTTTGGGAAAATTGTTGCATTAGTTTATAAAGGGCTTCATCCTCTCTCCAACAAATATTTCCTCATCCCCTAACCCTTTATCATTGTGGAATTTTTTTTTTTTTTTAAAGTCAAAATCCAATGTTTGAAGCCTACCTGAGCCTACATATGTCGACCTCTTCACCCAATATTTGTGTCTCTTCATTGGTTGAAACAAGTATAAATAAAATGTCAATACACCTCATTTTGGCCAGCGATTCAGATCTGAGATAAAAAATGCATAAGCATACCTCTTTTAATCGAATTCTGGAGCAACATTTTTTGAGTTCTTTGTGAGATTTTGGAGGAATGATTTTATGTGATATTTTTATTTTGGACAAAGACTTTGGACTATAAAGTTCAGCCCTATGGAAGAGCTCATATTTCGGCCTTTTGGAGTAATGATAGTCTCTAAAATTTCAGCCTATATCAAGCCTAAAAGTTTGGCCCTATGGCCACTATAATTTTGGCCTAAGTGGTCTGCATTTTCAACCCTAGCACGGACCTATAATTAGCTCTAAAATTCAAACTTTTATCGAATTGAACCTTGGGCTTTTACAATCCTCTACAAATCATCCTTGCTCAGAAAGGAATTGCAGTTTCAGACCCTGTGAAGGATTTGATTTTTGTACCCGTGAGCACTATTCTTGGAGATGTTCAGATCAATGCATATTTGTTGAAATTTTGAACTTTAGTCTTTCTATAAGATTCGTCCCATGCAAGCCTATATCTACTTTGTGGATAGAACTTACATCTAGAGAAATGAAATATATTGCAGACTTGTAGTATCTGTTAAGATTAAACCAATGTTTGTCTTGTGGGTGTGATATTTTGGGTGCAAGTTTTTGGCCATGAGATAAGGCATAAGTTTTTTTATCATTGGAACAAAACTTTAGGCCTAGTTGAAGGGCACTATTTCGGCCTATAGTGATAGACCTCTCGTTGTCTTGAAACAATCCTAAACCATATCTCTTTCCTAGGACAAGAACATGCCTATCGAACTCTGTCTGTAGGAGAATGAAAAACTCATTAAAGTAGTATTATTGGCCTTGCAAGAATTGTTGAGCTAGTCTTTGTTGAAAGATCAATGAAAAGCAAGAGTTTGACATCTTTGAAATAGACCAAAGGGTTCATTTGGAGCAACCTTATGACATTTTGAAGCTAGTCCTTAAAAATCATCCAGAAACCTATATTACTTTGGAAGAAGTATCTTAGGACAAGCATTGTTGAATATTTATTGAAGAATCTTGCAGATGCTAAGTTTGGAGCCATCACTGAAGACTTGTCTTTTTAAAATCGATGGAGCAGACCTAAATTGTAGCAGCATTGTTGCAGTTCTTATTGAGTAATCCTAAACAAGATTCCTTGTGCGGATGAAGAGGTTTAGAGATACCTTTGATGCATGTTGAAGTTGAACTTTGTAGCACACATAAAGAATATCCCTTATTGTAGTCATGAAGACTTTGCTAAAGAATCATTGAAGAATCTTGGTTGAATATATTCTTGGAAATATGTGAAGATGATGTTCAGAACTCATTGAAAATGTTTTGGAAGTTTTGCGAAATTTCTAGGTTGTCTTGAAGTAGTGGATTGGAGCCATAGGGGTTGGAGCCTTAAAAAAGATTAGGTTGTAGCCCGTGTTGTAGTGAGGATTGGAATCCTCAGGAAGACTAAGTTGGAGCTTGGTGGAGCACAAGGTTGGAGCCTTGGATTAGGAAGAACCCTGAGAGGATTGGAGTCCTCAAATAGACCAAGTTGGAGCTTGGTGGTGTAGTGTAGGTTGGAGCCTGATGAATTGAAGATTGGAGTCTTCATCTAGGGTTGGAGCCCTGAAGGAATCATATGTGTGATTGTACTGATTACAAATTGCATTATTGTAAAAAAGGATTGGAGTCCTTTTATTTTGATTAATAAAATTATTTACTTTTTATTCATTTTGTGTTAAGTTTTGAGTGATCTTAACTAGCATAAAAGTAACAATTGTAAAAGAAATACTAATTTACCCCCCTCTCGGTATTTCCAATAGCAAGAATTCTTCATTGGCTCTTGGATTTGGGCATAATAGGAGGGCAGTGAAGTTCTTTGTTTGTTCTATTTGGCTATAAGAACCTTCTCATTTAGGAAATGAGTTATTTTGAGGTTGTCTCTATACTGCAAGGGAAAACATCTATTTGAACTGCAAATATGAGTTGAATCTTGAGTCATCGAGGTCCATTCTAGGAGGATAATCCAAGCTCGTAGAATTTCTAAGAAACCAAGAATTGTGGAAGTATGAGGACCGAAGTTGCAGTTGAATTGTAACAGAAATATAAGACCGGGAGGTCCTTCCCCACACCACTGTTAAAATTCTTGATCAGGATGGATGCCTCTCTATAAAGGAGACAGATTTCTGTAAAAAATCACATGGTGGCCTCCTGTAGTATAGCCCAATTCTCATAGCATATAATTCTCCTAAGGCCGATTTAGAGCAAGGATCACTGAACAAGTTTAGAGGGCCATCAAGAAGTTCTACACACACAAAGATCGTACTCTAAGGTAGGCAAAGGGTTTTGAACTGTGATAGAAGGGAAACTTAGTACACCACAGTCTAGATAAAACAAATAAATAAAGTCGAGCTGAATCAGAACCAATATCCTACGTTGGTAGAGACAATGAAGGAAAAATAGGGACGTGGATTTGAATTCAAAGAGATTTGTAGTAGAGGAAGGATTTATTTTTTGAATTTGCTCAGATTCATCCATACGTACGGTTCTAGTTGAACGTTTATTAGGGTATGAAACCTTCATGTGTATAACTTGGCTCTAAATCTAAATGAGAAATTGTATGAAATCTTATGGTATGATTTAACTAAAGTCACATTGATTCTATTAACTGAAGCAATTTATTCAAGAAAGTTAATTTATTCAGTATTGTGTTTTAATTATTGAGTTGTTCATCAGAATATATATTGTTTGAATATCATTTATTTTTTAGTTGACAAAAGGACGTCTCAGCCTCAAAACCCTAATCCCCACAAACCCTAGTATATAAAATTTACCTAGATCACTACATTATTCTTGTTAAAAAAGTGATAATGAGATTCTATTAATGTGATAATATTTCTCCCTAACAAACATTAATTATACAACTAGCTTCCTTGTTCTTTGCATTTATGCCTTGCACACACTAACATTTCCCATGATGTCTAGACTTAAAATAACTTTTGAATGCTTTCTAGTCTATTTTGTCAACAATTCTTCTTCAAGGATCCCTAGCATTGAAGAAATCTTATCTCCCAAAATCCCTTGCCCCATCCTGATTGGAAAGTATAAAAGCCATGTCACTAAAGTTAATTTGACAATTAGCACTCACTTTTTAATTGCCTTTGTAGACAACACTTATGTTTACCTAAGTAGAAAATAATATTAACAACCTCCATTAGTGAGGTTCCCTTGCATTTTATTGAGGCCATTAGACACAAAAACTAGATTAACCTCATCCACTGAAATGTTTTTGAAACTATAAGTGGGCTAGGGGCTTCACATATGTTCTCAATTTCAAGTTGAAAGCTATGGGTATTGATGTTTGCTTAAGTTTCATTGCAGCCGTGTGCATGCTATAAATATCCAGTATCTACACAACGAATAAAAAATGGGCATAACATTATCAACCCAAGAATTAGAGACACTGCAATGAAAATTATATGCATAATATGCATAAATATATGTTTCTTTAAGGATGACCACACAACCATTGTAGCATTATTTTCATCCTTCTTCTTTGTCTTTGCAACTTCACCTTGAAAGGTCATCCTAGCAACTTCCATAGGGCATGTAAACACTGGCATATGTATCGGTCCTGACCTCGTTGTTGTATATTTAATGGCACTCTAGCCCTTTGGGTCATCTCTTATAATAGATTTTCTTATGGTGAACTAACCACATGAATAACTTGATCTTCATCCACCCTTGTTGGCTCTAGAGATGTTGCTAAGAATTCATTGCAGTGCTGGAATCCAGGTTCAGGAGAATCTTCTTAGCTTCCTTAATATTAAACGAGCCTTCTTTATTGAGGCCCCATCTTAACTGATCTTGCCCCTCTGCTACCAAGATTTTTCTTTGATTTAGTATGCTCATAATTTCCTCGGCTTTTATTTGTAGGGGACTATCATCCCTACAGTCTATGCTTCTCCAATTTCTCCATTTCTTGGAGCTGCAAGGAGGATTCCAGAAATCTTTAACTCTGGTGAGTTCTTGGGAATCTGTTGCCTGCTTGAGGTATTTATAGTCTTCTTTTAGCAGCATTGGTTCTTGTTGCCATTTTTCCTCCCAAAAGAGTGCAAGATATCTTGCTCTAATTTCCCAAAAACTGTGGTCTTGTAATAGGCATCTATTTTCCCAGGCTTTATTCTAGATGTAAGAGCCCTTTATGTTTCCCAACATTCTAATAAGATCATTAGTTTGCCAAGAGCTTGCATATTTTTCGTTCCAGGTTTTAGCCCATTGAGCTTCTGGTTCTTTAACCCATCTCCACCAGAGTTTGGCTCCTAGTACATTACTTAAGATTTCCTGATCATCTAAACCTAGTCCCTCGTGACTCTTAGGTTTGCAGATTTTATCCCAAGAAACAAGTGCCCATTTCTTCCTTGTATCTTCCTTGCCCCAGAGGAAGTCTCTTTGGATACTCCTGAATTGCTATAAGACCCCTTTGGAGGTTGCGAGAGCTGATAAAAAGAACACCGAGATTGACTATAGGACGGCCTTTGTCAGAATCAGCCTGCCAACCAGATTCAATGATCTGATGGTCCATTTTTTAACTTTGTCCTGCATCTTATTGAGTACCGGTTCCCAAATGCTCTTGTGCAGGGGTTTATCTGTAAGGGGAATTCCCAAATACTTTGAAGGGAGGGAATCCCTTTGGAAGCCCAGAATTCTCGAGATATTTCTCTGAATTGCAATGTTAGTATTCAAGAAAAAAAATATTGATTTGGAGAGATTTACTTCCATACCTATGGCCAAGGCAAAAATATTCAGGATTTGTTTGTACTCTGAAGCTTCTTTGACAATAGGAATTCCATGCAGCATTGTGTCATCCAAAACTTGTTGATGAATCATTGTCTGGCCATTCTCGGTTAATTGAAATCCCTTAATTTTTCCTAAGTTTTTAGCCTGCTTAATAGTTCTTCCCAATCCCTCCATCATGAGGATAAAAAGAAAGGTAGAGAGTGGGTCGCCCTGCTTGAGACCTCTAGAAGGAGTGAAGATAGCTGAGGGAGATCCATTTACTAGAATAGAAAAGCTAGAAGAAGTTACGAGGGCCATAACCCATCTGATCCAGTTATGATCAAACCCAAAAGCAGCAAGGATCCTCTTGATGTAGCGCCAGTTGACTTTGTCGTAAGCTTTGGCAATATCTAATTGCATGATCATACAAGCCTGATTTTTATTGGTTAGCGTGTGGATTGTCTCGTGTGCTAAAATGATATTATTAAGAATTTGCCTGCCTTCCACATAACCAGATTGTTCACCTGAGATTAAAGAAGGAAGAAGAGGTTTGGGTCTGCTTGCCAATACCTTGGATATAATCTTGTAAACCACATTGCATAAGGCAATGGGTTTAAACTTATCAGCAGTCAAGGCTGAATCCTGTTTGGGAATCAGAGTGATGAAGGAGGTGTTGAGGGGTTTCAGAATAGTCCTATTTCTTCTGGAATCCTCCACAACATTCAGGATGTCATGCTTGACAATGTTCCAGCAGGCCTTAAAAAAATCCACATTGAAACCATCTGGACCTGGAGCTTTACCATTCTGCATGTCCTTGATAATCTCACTGACTTCCTCTTCAGTGACTGGTTTGTTCAGGTTGAAATTGTCCTCTCTAATCACCAGCTTAGGGATGTTTTTTGCAATTTCTCTGATGCCTTGCTCCCTGTCTGGATTATTCTCCTTAGTGATACTTCTAAAATGTTGAACCAACACTTCTTCGATATTCTTGTAAGAGGTTTTTAGCTACCCTTTGTCATTCAAAAGCGCCGAGATTCTGTTGTGAGCCCTATTGGCTATGGTGGATCTATGAATTTTTTTTGTATTATGATCCCCTTCTTTGAGCTATTGAATTCAAGACTTTTGTCTCCAAAATATCTCCTCTTGTTTGCATAAATTCTCCCATTCTTGACGGTGTTTATCAGCTAATTGACTTTTGTCTTTATCAAAACCCATTGTGATCAATGCTTGATTGAGGTCCTGTAGTTTGGCTTCCACTGCCTTTTTCTCCACAAAGATGTTGCCAAAAACCTCCTTGTTCCATTCTTTGAGTCTGAATTTAATTCGCTGAAGTCCCTTGTGTAGGATGAACATATTCGTGCCTTGGATTTGTAGATCTTCTGCCCACCATTTTTCAATATTGTTAATGAAATCTGGGCGTGAGAGCCAGATATTCTCAAACCTGAAGGGCCTGTTCTTGGGAGCATCAAACCCCTCGAGTTCTAATTGAATCGGCCAGTGATTAGAACCTCCAAAGGGAGGACCTTAGCTGTTATTTCTCTATTTGCTAGCATAAGCTCCTCGGAGATAAAAAAATGTCTAACTTGGAGGCGACCTGAGCCTCTCCTCCTCTTTTATTGTTCCAAGTGTAGAGGCCATTATGCGTTGCCGAGTCCACCAGATTCATGTCATCAGTAAAGGTTTGGAACAGTTCTAAGTCCTTATTTAGTGCTTTGGTGCCTCCTTTTTTTTTTTTTTTTTTTGAAAGTGATTTAATCATATTAAAATCTCCTCCCAAGACCTAAGGTATTCCTTCATATCTGCCCTTGAGCTGAGCCAAGGAATTTAATAGTCTTAGTTTTTCATCTATTCTTTGTGGCCCATAGACATTTGTGGCGAGGAAAGTGTCCACAACTTCCACTGGTTGAATAATTACAGAAAGATAATTTCTTGATGCCTCCGCATCCAAAATACTAACTCTTTGGGGGTTCCATAGAGTGGGGATACCTCCCGCTGTGTTTTCTGCTTTCACTTCAAGAAACTCAAAACTGTTCATCCATTTGCTATGGATTTGCTTTAAATTTTGAATGGAACATTTTGTTTCCTGAATAAAGATGATATATGGTGATGCTAGTTTCATTTTGTGACTTAACATTCTTTGTTTTCTTTTACTGCCTAGACCTCTAATATTCCATGATATGAGCTTCATAATTAAAGATTTGTGAAAGATTAACTGGTTAGGTCTTTCATCTTACCCAAATCTATCATTAGCTTTCCACACTCCATCAAGAGATCATTTTTCTTTTTCCTGCCCCTCTTCTTTCCTGGATTTCTAGTTGCTAATCCTGGAGTTGATTTCATAGTTTTCACCCCTCTGTGTTCCTGCTTGTGAATACTTTTACCTTTATCCAATTCTCTTTCCTGGGTTTTCCATAAAAATAACTGTTGTATTCTAGAGCATTCTTCTGGAGGTATTGATTCTATTCCTTCCTTGGATCCCTGCCTCAAGAATTCTTCCAAATCCAAGTTTTCCTTGTCTAAGATTTCCTGTAATTCGCGATCTTCCAGATCTAGTTCACTTTGGGTCATTTCCTGGTCCATCTCCATTTCCGTCTCACTCATAACAGTCTCATTATGATGTACTGTATCTTGAGATTGTTTTCTGTTTTCTTCCGTTTCTTTTTCTTTAGGATCTTTCTCCTGAGATTGTTCCTCCTTCGTGTTATCCTCATTCTCATCCAACACTTGAAACCTGTTTTGACTGACCTTCTTCCTTTCGTTCTGTTGTTGCTTCATTCCCCTTTTTCCCCCTTCACTTTTGCCTGCCACTTTCTGAAAGCTCTTTGTATCCTTCGAAGTATTGAGGTATTCCTTGTTGTCTACTTTACCGAGAGGGAAATCTCTTAACAGATGTCCATGCTCATGGCATCTACGACATCTGAATGGGATATGATCGTAGTCCACGGTTTGCACCCACTCCTCATCATAAACTTCCAGAATAACTTCATCCGGAAGAGCTTCTGATAGGTCCATTTCCACACATATTCTTGCAAAGGAAGTATATTTCCTTCTTCTTGTGGCTTCAGAAACTTTGATAAAACGTCCTAGTTTATTACCAATAGCTGCTAGCGATTCCGTTTGCCAATAATCAAGAGGTAGAGAAAATAGCCTTACCCAAACTCGAACAGAGGTGAAGGTCTCCCGCTCTGGGACAAAGTTCATCATCCAAGGCCTCATATAGAGACTAGCCACTGCATAAAAGTAGGCTCCTCCTTCGAATATTCTGTCTTTGTCTTCGATGTTTGAGAACACCACAGTGAAGAATCCCTTTGACCCAAGATGTAGGTCAATGCTTCCTTTGGGCTTCCAGTGATACTTAATCCACGTTTGCAAAGCTTTTTCAGTGGGCCATAGTCCCATGAATTTACAAATAATGGCATAGTTCCCCATGTGTTCTCTGTGCGCTTGCAGAGCAGGGTTATTTAATATTACTCTTGGAGTGATTTCCGCTTTAGGCTAGCAAGGTCCCTTTTGCCTGTGTTTCCGTGAACCAAGATATTTGTCTTCTTCCTCCTTATCCTTTATGCTGCTATTTGTCTTGGTCTCAGTTCCCTCTGTCCCCTTAGCATTATCTCTGTTTTTTCCCCAGCCACGCCTTTGTTGTTACATTCCGTTGTTTTTCTTTTGTTGGAAACCGCGTCCTTGTAGGAGGGAGCCGAGCTCCCTCCTTTGCCGCCCTCCATCAGCAACCGTCTCTGCTATCCTCTGAATCGTTGCCGCTTGCTCCCGCCTTTTTTTCGGAGCATCGTCCTGCCCTTATGATCTAATTTCGAGCAAACTTACCTATCTTCTTAATCTGACTCTCGAAAACATGTTAGGTAGCATGACATACAAACATAGGAGTATTGTACAACTATGTTATAATAAAACATATTTTAAGTTTAAGATCATTCAAATAAAAATAACTTATTAGGTAGATATGATGAATCACAAACAATTTTTTTACATCTGGTAGTTTCACCTTCTGATGTTACCCCATTCACTTTACCTTCTTCATCAAATTTCATTTGTACATTTACAAAATAAATTTATACACAAATTATAAAATCATAATCATTCATCCACTGGGAATGAAAAATGCAGTTTTTGTATTTCTTAAAAATGTTGAAATGATTAAATAGAATCATTAAAAAAATTACACAATGACTCAAATTGAAAATTTGCGAAATACTTATATTATTAACTATGCAAAAGAATATTTCAGTGGCACAACTAGTTCTCTAAGTAATCCTAATTTTACATCTAGCTCACCTATGACATCCAATGGGAAATCAGAAGGTCAAACAACCGAAAGCATATGTATCTCTCTGAGATGAAAAGAAAAAACTTGAAATCTCGTGCCAATCAGATGGAATTTCAAAGATTTGCTTACACATGTATTTAGATCACCACTTGAAAGACTTCATTTCCTAGTTTTCCCTCCATCTCATTTGCATTGGTTGTAGCAATGCCTTTTTTCCACCCATACTAGGGTTAAATAAGATGCAAAGACCTTAAATGGGTCACTAGAATAATTTTTCCTTTTAAATCCAAATGAGTAATGATTATATTAAAAGAAAGATGCTACTAACTGTACAATGAGTTGTTAATAAAATCATAATTTTTTGAGTCTGGGTCTAGAAAATGCAAAGAAAACAAAATATGCAGGGTGTCTATCTAAATCCCACCTCACCTTTAAATTCTCCCTCAAAAAATTTGTATCCCTAGTACCATAAATTCTTGCATATTTTCCCAATATAAACTTAAATTTGCAAAACATAAAACCTGTAGAGATTTAGGAGTTGTCCATTAAACAAATGCTACTTGTTCTTAGCTTAATTCTACACCTTTGTTCTTAGCTTAATTCTACACCTCAAACTCTTCTATTGCAATGGGATTTTGTACCTAGTAAATTGTTTCAAGTGTTCACAACCTATGAAAGCACCAATTTTACTAAACACTACAATTGTAGGGAAAAACCACCATACATGTTCCACCACTAAAGAGAATTCATCTTCTTCAAATCTCTAGTTTAATAGACAAAACAATAGTCTTTCAATAATGATGTTTGTGCTCATGATATCACACCCTTCATTGGGGGCAAGCTTGTCTACTGCTTACATGTGATCACTTTCAACCTTTGGATCCATGTGTGGTTTTCTCTTCACCACACGGTGTTTCCAACTACGACGAAACAAAGCATTTTGGTGTAAGGACATATGTTAAGGAATCAAGTGGAAAATTTGCTTCACCCATTGTTCTTCCACGTCTACGTAGAATATAGTCACACAATTTTAGATCTCTCATCTAAATAATGTCCTTAAGCTGGCCTAGCATGGTGTCCATCTGTTCATAAGCCGACCCAATCATTGGTTGATCTAAATTTGCAAAGAAAATCATATTATAAATTGGCTTGGTGAAAAACAAAATATACTTAATCTATGCCCAAGAATAAGGATAAATAATAGTGTCTTGCATTGTATAAGAACCACCCCTATCTGATGTAATATGTATCCTTAGTTTCTCCCATAAATCACTCACTATCATATCAAACAATGCTTATCCAACATTCAACAAACGCCTAAAGGCAAGCAAAACCGACCAAATATTAGTCCTTGCAAGTTTACATAGCTACAAGTAGAGTGAATTTAGTAAATATAGTGGACAACAATATACATTGAAATGAAGTTTATGATGAGCATCAATTCCTTGTAGAAGGCATTGATCCAGTCACACTCTCTATGCCTAGCAATATCATCTATAAACAAAAATTCAATGTCTTGACTAAACAACCTGTTACCCACCATATCGCACGAGGGTTGCACATGGGGTCTTGATCACATGTTCTAGATTTTTACATATCGGTATCATGATCCTAACCCTCCAAAGGTTGGGACATTGGTAGAGGAAAACTGTGGCAGTGGGTGAGAAGTGGCTTATGTGGTTGATTGTCATGTCTTGGTTTCTCTTCATAATGGCATCTTGGTTGATGAGGCTTTGGGATTTAGAAATTTATGGTAAATCGATATGAGGTGCTTTTTGGTATTATGGTAATTAACCTAGCTTAACACTCATATTATCTCATAGTCAATTTTCACTAACTTTGGCTCTAATGTGGTCTACTAGGACCATGCCACTTATATTTTCATTGTAAAGAAATTTACAGGTATACTCGACGTGGAGCTAACCCATTTGACATAATAGCCCAATACCATATTTTATATGTGGAGCTAAATTGACGATTATTGTAATAGGCTAACCATAAGATATGACCATTCGTTAAAAAAATATTTTACTAAGTTGTGGTACCTCAATATTTATTTACCCTCAAACTCTTTCATCCATAAGATGACATGATGGTGGCATCATACTAGTAAACACACTACTTAATATATTATAGGGGACTTTTAATTAAATATCTGAAGGGATCCCTACAAAGGAGGAACCACTCATTTAAACCCAAGTTGTTTATGTAACATGGGGATCTATCCCTCAACAAATGGTAGATCCTGTTGATTGCATTACATCACTAGTTGAATTAAGAGCTCCATCCACAAGTATACATGATGCATATTAGTAAAACTCCTTGTCTATTGGTAACCAAATCAATCATTCATTAGGAACAATAGAAAAACATGTCCAAAACCAACCAAGCAACATATACAATAACCAACAAAATACTTAGAGAAAGAGAAGATGAATACCTTCACACCAATGGTGACTGGAAGTTGAATCATGGTAGCTTCTAGAGCTTTAATAACTCTAGAGAGACAGTTGGAATGGTCATGATGTAATGAGTTGAAGTCTTCTAAATTAATTGTTCTACATTCCCCAAGTCTTCTAAATGCAAAGAAAACAAACTATGTAGGGGTTCTATCTAAATCCCAGCTCACCTTTACAGTATTCCTCAAAAACTCTATAGCCCTAGTAAATCCCATGAAATTCCTTTAACAAGACTTAGAACTATGCCAAGGTGGGGTGGAACCGTAATAACGGACCCCCCCCCCCCCCGCCCCCCCCCCCCTCTATACACCAAACGAGTTACCACCCTTGTGCTTTCCATCGACTTGGGAAAATGATCCTTGACTGTCAAATTGGGTCCTGGAATTGAGAGGCAAAACCATGATAGCCCCCTCCCACGTCTCTCTAGACATATTTAAATCGTACACATTCATCCCATCGTTGTCGTCGATTGTTGGAAATTCAGTGAAGACAATTATAATTTTATATGATGATATGTGGTAGACCCCATGTGGGGTGAGCTAGAATATTACACACACACACACACACATATATTATATATTGGTCAGTGTATGGAGGGGCCCACATTAATTTGATTATGTTTTATATTGCATGACACAAGGCATAGGCGCATGGGTGAGTTGAGGGCCCACGCTCATATATGAATTTGTTTTATTATTTTTATGAATGTTGTAGTTGGGCACGATGAATGTGTAAGGGCCAAGGGGAGGAGCCCACAGTATTAAATTAATTGATATGTTTGTGTTACATGATGGGCATATGGGGCTTGGTAGGTGTTAGTGCTCAAATTTTCCCGGTAACTGAGGACAATTTGAGACCACATCACTAAGGATTCTAAATTCTTCCACTCTAGGTGACAAGGGTTGACCTTCTTTTCGCCACAAGGGGTAATCCCCGGTGATAATCAAAATTGAACAGTCATTGTAAAATACTGTGAATTAAATAGACTTTCTAATTAAACAAATAAATAGGCCAGATTATTGAATAAAGAGTGTTTTAAATAAAATAATGTTTTTTGGGAAAAAGAGATAGTAGGTACACAACTCATGAAAGCTTATTAAATCAAAATTTCGTTCATGAAAAATGAGGTAAATTAATACATATCATGATTCACAAAGGTTAGTGATCAGAGATAGAACAAAAAAAAAGAGAAATTAAAGCACACTAGTGGTTAAACACATCTAATTGAACTATGTGGTTTAAATAACATAACATCAAGTATTATTTTTATTTAACCTACATAACGATTAGAATAATTTAATTTAATAATTTCAAATAATAAATATTAAATTAAATGTAATGTGTGAAACATTAGACAATATGAACAAATCAAATAATGGCTAATAATTTCACATTTACCAGTGAGAGAAAGTACTGAAAACAAGAATAAAATAAAAAAAGAAAATAAAATTTAAAAATATGTTTTTTATGGCTTTTGAATTTATGGTGCACATAACCATAAATATTGTATATTCATGGGATTAAAGTTGCAACCAATAAAAGCAAAATATGATAAAACTCCATATATCAAGTATTCCAAAATATATAAAATCATTTAATGTGTTCAAGAATAATGCATAATCAAGTTAAACCACCATTCTCGAACAACAAATTAGTGCATAAAATGGAAATTAAATAGAACACAATGGAAGAAAATAAAAGAAAAGAATTATAATATCATTTATAAAACCTCAATGCCACGATGAAAGAGACCATTTGTAGCATGTACAAGATGGTTGTAATAGTTAAAGTCCTCTTCCTCAAAGCTACCATCCTCCAACCTGACAAAAAGCTCCTGCCCAAAATGCCCAAGAACAATAAATGCCCAAGAACAATATTTTACATCTTCTTTTAAATGTCTGAAAGTTCATCTCATTTAGTTTTCGTAACTTCCAAATAAAATTATATCGCTAATTATTATTGTAAGTAAATGAAATGTATATTTTATCTCTCCCATTAATCTCCAACTCAAATATTCAATCAATCAATTATTAAATTTCCCATCGTAAGGTTCCTGCATAAAACAATTTACAGGTAATCCTTTACATAATTAGATAAGAACTCGTAAATAAATAAAAAAACAAAAGCAACAAATGTTCTTTCTTTACTTTTCCAACATTTTTAGCTAGAAAACTTTTTCACACACCTTTACTTATGAGATAACTTTATGAGATAACTTCCCAAACACTATAAGGAGAATAATTGCGTGAAACCTCATATTTTATGCTCTTTCTCAAATAGATTTTTTTTTTACCTAAATCTTGTGGTAAATATGAGTAAACCCTTTATAACAAAATTCTAGAATTTTTTGTTATGTATATTTGTTTGATGGCTCTCATAGTACACCACTGTAAATCCTCCTCAACCTATAAATAAAACTCTAGTTTCTAAAATATATTTTACCTATATGAATTCAAGCATGTGAAGATAATCTTGCAATAAATCCTCAACTAGAACATTAACGAGAATAATTTCATGAAAATAACTTTAAGGTGAAGAAAACCCTAAACTCCCCAACCAAGATGCAGACGTAATAAAAATTTAGGGATTAGAGTCAAATTAAATCAATGGTTCTCTTATTACATCAGATGAGAAGTAGGGAGTTCTTTAACGAGTGCTTACTCACTTAATAAAATCTCATCAATTGATTTTATTTTTAACGAAGGGCTGACATTTATATCGGGTGGTGTGCTACAAGTAAATTAACCTCCTTTATTGACCCAATGGCATTCACATGAATGTGTGGGGCCTCGTGCATAGTTTTCGATGTGATCCTATGGTTCAATAAATGTTTTGTCCTTTAGTCCTTTTAACGCAACATAAGAAATATTTTGGCAGATAAGGTTTTGCACAAATAATTTTGATGCCACGTTATAAAGTTGATCTTTGAAAAATAAAATATATAGGGTATTTTGTTTAGTAATTAATGATTTTCATAGATTATCCTAATATTTCTTGAGAATTTGTTTCATTAAACAACAAATTTTAAATATTATTAATATATATTGTTGGGTCGTGTAAAAGCTATGTTTTTCCTCCTCGTTTACTTGATTAATAATATGGTTTTAATGAATTTTCTCTCGTCTTGAACATGTTCTCGAAGAAAATACTGTGAAAAATGAAGTTGAACAAACTACATATTTTTAGCATTAAAACCCTAAGTTTTCACTTGTTTATGCGCAGAATAACTGGATTGGACAATTGTTGTTCCTTTGGATAAGACAACAGCGCCAAGAAAGGAAGATGTCGTTATTTCAGCTACGCAGGCCAAGCTAAAGACAAGAGGCAAAACACAGAATTGATGTGTAAAATATGATTAGTCAACCGAACAATTTTGAGGATCTTCCGATCCTTATGATAAGCTCTGATTTGCTAGCATTTCATAGAGAATATATAACGCTAGTAGATGAAAAGGGATTTTAAATTTTAATCATTGTGAATTGCCAACAAAACTGTGAATGCATATTCAACCTTAAAGGTTGTAGTAATTTTGTAATTTATTTTTGACAGTCAATGAAGAACTTGGAGTTTTCACATTAAATCTATGCATTGAGTTTCTATAGCATTTCCTTCTAGAGGCTTCGGGCCTGGTCACTAGAAGATGTATTTCTCATTTGTATTATGTTAAGATGTATTTCTCATTTGTATTATGTTAATTACTCTTTTCTGTCAAGATTTACGTTGTTGTTCCTTCTAAAGGTTGAGATAGATTAAGTTTTACATCTCAGTTAATGTCGCTTTTATAATTCACAGTGAAGTAATTCTTGTATTTGATTGTTGTTTTGTCTCCACATACACTTTCTGCAATTACATAATTCATTATTTCTAGCTTTGGATGCTCCTTGTGATTAGCGTAATTTGAGTAGTTTCCTTCAATACATGTTGACTGATTTTTCAGTTTGATTTCTTTTTGGCATTTAGAATGTTAGATTGAGATCCTTCTCTGAAAATAGTTTGGAATTGATACATCTTTCCAATTTTGAACCATAGAACAATTTATGTTTTGCATTTGAATTTCTAGAGTTAATGAACTGTTGAGAAATTGTTTATTTCTGCAACAATTAGTTAGGATTTAGGATTAATTACCTGCATTCCAATATCTGATTGTTATTGCACAGACAATGCTAACAACCTTGGAATAGAAAGATGAATCCTAGATTGACATATTAATGAAGGATTAAGATTGATTTAGAAAGTCATCTTAGTGCACCAACATATATCTCTTTCCCCCTTTTAGTGGACACTGTTTCCACATTTTTATGAGTTCTTAATGATAGTAATAATATCTCAATTATGTTTAGTCACATATACTAGTTAGTGATATTTAATCTTTTAATTGTTTGTATTTTGAATTTATATGTGACTTAAAAAATTGAAATCATAACAAGGTGTTTCATTTGCATATTTGTATTATGGCATTTCTTTAACATTGCTTGGTTATTAACCTTGCTTAGGTTTGTTCTAATCCCTTGTCTTGATTTGTCTTAGGGAGTCATTTTGTTCGGAGAACCTGATCGGACAAATTCGAATTCGGTTGAAGTTTGGCAAATTTCGAATCCCTAGGATTAAATTTGCCGAACCCAGTGACTTAGTTTAGGTCAAGCCTCCATTGAAGGCCTTAGGTTAATTGTCAAAGTTATATTTTTGTTTGAAGACTCCTCCTCCATCAAGGTCTCCTTGTTGTCGACTTCAAAAGAATCCTTATCAAGTCCATTACCCTCAAAAGAACTCATGTCAGGTCAAAACAATGGCACTGCTCCTCAAATATCATGTCGACTCATTTATGGACAAACAAGTATAAATAGGAGGGTGCACCACTCCACATTTCAGAAAACAATCTCACATTTATATCTGAAGAAAAGTTCGGTCATCACAGAAGAAGAAGCTCACATAAATCACAAAATGACAAGTTCAGATCTCTCTGAAATGAAGTGCGGATACCTCTGACATGAAGCTTGAATTACCATAGGTTCGATAACTCTGTTTCAATACCACAACGATGAAGAAAGGTATAAATAAAGTAATCATGGTTCAGTCTAAGTTTAAAGGTATGACTAAAATGGTAAGGACTTAGTGCTACAACATTGAAGATTTTGGTGAAAATCAGTGAGAAGGGTTTGATGACACTACACTGAGGTGGTCTCGAAGCTGATTGCTATTATAGTGATGATCTCTCGGTGGAATTACGGTGACAAGGATGACTTGATGGAAGGAGTCTTTAGTTTATATTGTAAGGGTCTTGGTCATCTCATCTTGAATGAAATGAAGGAAGAATTTGTGACTGGGTTTCCCCTCGAGGGGGGTTTTTCCCTGACATTGTACCTATATCTTGTGTTCTTCTATTTGTTTTTTGGCATTAATCTTGATGATAAGAAAAGATAATTAAGAGATATAATACTAATAATGAAAACATCACAAGTTGATGTCATTAAAATGGACGTGCTAATGGTGCAGTGACATCTAATGCGTTGGGGCATCTCTAATTCACTATGGCCTTTGGGTAGTCAAGCAAATTCATATATGCATGGACGTGCTAATGGCGCAGTGACATCTAATGCATTGAGACATCTCTATTTCTCTATGGCCTGTGGATAGTCAAGCAAATTCATATATGCATGGACATGCTAATATATGCATGGACGTACTAAAGGATTCATCACCATATAATGTAATAGCAATGGGAAGCTAGGACTATAGCATCATTGTGTGGACCACAACTAGTCCACACCCTATTTTTGTTGGGAAACAATTTTTTACCCGTGTTCTTTGCAATTAAATAGGAATTGGACAATCCCTGTATTGCTTGTCCTTGTGTGAGTGTTTAGATGAAGGGGTGCCACTAAGAGTGTTGAATTTCCACGACCTTGGGCCGAGGATAAAATCTTAAAATATCTAACGCTACCAAAACAAGAATCTCAATGATACTACTTTACACAGCGGAATATAAACAACTATAAATCAAACATGCACAGAATATATACAACTTTTTACAATTTTCAACCCAACTTCGTTATATTAAACAACATATAATACAACAATCTAGGGCCCCCGTACCAGGGATAATGGCCCTCATACATCCACTAGTACAAGATACAAAACTGGGGCTTGGTGTCAATCCATCGATGACCAATCTACCCTCAACAAGATATTCCGACCATCTAGTTGATGCAGCGCGCTCTCTCAGTCCCTCTCAGTCATACCTTGTACTTGCCCGGTTCTTCAACGCCCGATCTGCAGCTCCTACCTCTATCATTGCTCCAAGTCCATCTGGCCAGAATCTTGGCTATCTAATCTACTCACTAGTTGAACACTCATCCATCAACGCATCAACACATCAAGACTCCTATCGAGTTGTTTATAGCTCCACTTGTGAACAACTCTCAATCTGCTCACTGCTGCTCCTCAACTACTTAGGGACTTCAACCCACTATGGTCTTCCTACACTGTTGCGATGAAGACCAACATAGGGCACTGAGGGCTGCCACCTATCACTGCAAGATGACCATTACCCGCAATGAACACGAGCTAGGAGGACTTCCCATCATCTGTTGTATTAGTCCTTCACCACACACAAGTCTCAAGCTCCACAAATTGCTCCTGGTTGATCAGACCCTTGAGCTCATCAATTGCCTCTCTCATAACCACCTTTGTCCATCAAGGTGTTACTCACCGGGCTCCAACTTGGACACTATCATACTATCCTCTGGTAGACCATAAGTGCCCAATCACATCCACACTTGGTCTTCTCTCACGCTGCCCTCCAACAGTCCACGAGAGACCAATTCCACGTTGTAGCATCTGCTCCTAGTTAGGGCATCCCCACACTTAGGAGACCCTTACACATGGCTCACCACAAACTCCACCAATCCGCACTTTGCTATGTAATAAAGGAGCTATTGCACAAATCTGGGCACATCAATATGTCCTCTCCTAGGACATCATCAACTCATCAACCAAGGGAACATCTACAACACTCCTTGTTGTTGTCCTCTTGCCTTCCAATCTGATGTGCATGCTTTCACCTTGGATGCTTGGTAGGCCTCCCAACAATCCACGTGGGCTCCTCCAAACAACTCCTAAGGCCTCGTACAAGCAGCCCATCAATCGATCCACACTCTGGCCCACAAATCAAGGACCCAACAACCCTCCAAAACACTATTGTAATGATGTTTATACTTTGATGTTCATGACACCTGGTTAGGGCACTTTGATGTAGCCTTAAATCCTCCAACAGTCACCAAGCAACCTCCTTCTAGTTTCGGCATAGGCAAGGAAGGCTCCTCTTCATGCATGCTGCCCTTTTTTGGGAGGCTAGGCTTGCAACCTACCTCAATCGGCTGTGATCCTCCAACAACCCACCAAAACAGTCCTTCCTCAAACATCCTACAACCAACAACGTCTTGCTCACAAGGAGCTCAGCCTAACACCCTTCCTTCTTGACCCTCAAGACAATAGACTCGGATAGCCCAAAGACATTCCACACCAGCCTCCTCACTCCATGGCAGACTTCAGACCTGCTCCTCCACGTTGTCTAGGCCTCTCCTTCTTACTGCGGCAAGGGAAATCTCAAAGCTCTTTCTTGATAGGAAGTTGCACCTAAATGGATGATTAGAATGATTCCTCTCTACCTCTATATATACACATAAAGGGGGCTCCACGAATTCATTTGAAGAGACATGTATCTTGGATAAATTCACCAAGCCTACATGACTTTGGGTGTCCATAATCAATTGTCAACTTAAAAAATTCATAACTTTGTTTCTAGAGCTCCAATTTGAGTGATCTTTGGAGCGTTAAAATTAGCTCGCCAAGCTCTATCACCTCAAATTTTCTCAAGCTCAAATTCATCATGGTTTTGACCCAAATCCAGATGGGTGGAAAACCCCAAGCTTGGGTTCTAAGCCCACAAGCCTACTTGTGGCCTTTGACCTCCAACCCTCGAACACTACGGTTTGGAGTACCTTCCAAGCTACACAAAAATAAACAAAGATATAGGATGATGACAACATTGCTTCTAGCTCCAGATCATTGCAGACCATAGGGACAACTCCCCCTCCCCTTAGATGTCAAAGATGTTGCCATACTAGATGCCTTACCAACAGGCAGATCAAATCACCTAGACATCAGTAGCAAGTTATATCAACCACACAACTGCATAGAAGAGGCTGAAAATCTTCCCCTAGGCCTTCTTCAGGGCATCATCCTATCTTGAGTTTCCTTCATTCAACTTATAATGTTTGGAGTGGTAGATCTAGTGTATCATGACCTAGTCCTTAGATCCTTTCCCTCTACACATCTCCCTCATGTTGTGGCTGCTTGCACTTGAATCCGAGGGTGTTCTCGTGTTTTCTCTTATAGATTTCATGTTTCTACATTACTTCTTGTTCTTTATATAGGATACTTTTTAGTACTCCTCCTTTGTATTGAGTGCATTATATTTAGCAGTCCCATTGACATACTTGTGTGGTCATTTATTTGACATTAACGTAATATCTTATCTTATGTTATCTTATAATTGCCTTTAGTCCTTTAGTTCAACCATGTCTGGGTTGACAATTCTTGTTAGTGAGCAGTTCCCCACATTTATTTCCAAGTACAATTGAGATCACCTGAGTTTGCATGGACGTAAGCTTACACAAGCACCTAAGTTATGTGATAATTGTATCCAAAATTATGCTCACATTGGGTAGTCCTACTTCTAGGAAATATTGTATTACCAACAAATCCTCCTCCCATTTGGGCCCTCCTCCAATGGCTAGCACTATATAATCAATCATACCCTAACAATACTATAAGACAAAGCCTTTCTCGGTGGCTCCCATTTCATTCCACCTTTTCACTTTATAGCAAAGTGCACAAGACTATACTTTGGTCCATCAAAGCTCCTTGCATGGATAGAAAGCAATAGGGTTATGATAAGAACACACCTTTCTTCCTAGTTCAAGAAATGAATCAAATAAAGGCAGTTTCCTATCTGATCATAATGGAAATATCAGGAATATATTATTGCACTCTCTTGATTAGTGAGAAGCCATGTAACCCACTATGATCCATGTCTTACATTTTTTTCCTACCTATATCAGTGGAAGAAATTTGCAGTTGGATATGCTTGTGACCATTATAACTTGGATGGATCTTATTATTTTGGTTTTGCTTCTTCCCGAGAAATATGCAATTATAGTTGATGCATAACTTTGAAAGATCTTAATTTTTATGTCTATATTCCTGTTTTGGTACTTTTTGGATCTCTTATATTTAGGGCCACTTCTCATAGTTGTTTCATGATTTTCCTGTTTTTGCATGGGTGTGTTTGAGCTTCCATCTTTATATAGCGGCCATACTTGCTAATATTTATCATGCAAAACTCATTCATTGGTTATGATGTTCTCAACAAACTTGCAATCCCTTAGTCTAAACAATACTGACATGTAAGAATTCTTTACTATATTTTTTCTTTGATTAGTGCAATTGTTGGCTACTTTGAAGATATCAGTGAGGAAGCTAGAATACCATCAGGAAGTAATCTAAGCAGTGCACCTCCTTTTTTTTGGATCTTAGGCCAAATATACAAAAGGTATATTTCTGGAGACAGTCTTCGTGCACTCTTCAATGGTTGGCAAGTTGGACACTTCTACAGAGGATGCTATTGAACATGGTGGCTAGTAAGGGCTAGAACATGCAACACTTTATAATATTTTCTAATATCTATTTAAATGCATCTAAGCCTTTAATATCTATTTTTTAGTTTCTTGTTGAAACTTAAAGTGCATACTTAATTTAATTAATCTTTTTTATACTAATGGAACCATTTTTAACATACATTTGTAGTTTAATATTGTTTTTGTTTCTTACAAAATTGTATGCACATTTTTGGCATTATTATAATGTTATTTATGATGAATCAACCCTATTTTAAGGGGTTGTTGAATGGAGAAGCCTCTAGAAAGGCACAAATGTTAAGGAAAAACAATATTTTAGTGGAGCATTCAGTATAGAAGGGTGACACTTGGATGGTTTGACTGTCTCAAGGTCAAAATGAAGGCTTGCTTACTGGAGCATCCCACATCTAGGAAATTTTAGATTATTCATTTATATTTTATTCCATATAAAGTGTAAAGCAAGCCTATAAAAGGAGGCCTCCTATCCATTGGCAATATTTCACTGTGGAGAAATAGTACAGACACATGTATTTGGGGTTGAAGATAAAATTTCAAGTTTGAAGCTTGATTCTTGATAAATATTTAGGGTTTATTTGCACCCAAGGTCACCATCATTTCATTTCAAATTTATTCTTTCTTGGTTGGGCATCATATTATACTGTTATAGCGGGCTAATGCTAGTTGTGAAGGCACTGAAAGAGAGGCGCGTTGACCTTCTTCCCGACTGTTTATGTTATCAAATTTCAAAAGTATTATTCAATAAAAATTTGTTTTCTTTTGCGACCTATGTCTAAATTGATAACTTAAGCTTCACTTGGATGATTGATGATTGTATTAGTGTATTTATTGAGCTTCTTTGTTTGGTTGTAAAATAATTTTTGGCTATGTTAGACCAATAGATAAGATAAAATAAGAAAATATAAGATACATGTATTAATGTCCAACAAATTACTACTAAAGTAGGTAAATGCGAATGTTTTAGGTACAATGATGTCCATACAAAGTGGGACTTCCAAAGTGTTTCCTATATAAAAGAAAGAGACCAAAAGTAAAATCACAATAAAGTCTAAAAACCTTGAAGGCCAACTCCAAAGAGTAGAGAGGTGATCTTCTAGGAAACCTTTTAGGCCCTCCAAATGCTCCAAGCAGTAAAATTCCCTTTCACACTCACAATGGTTGGGTTAGCAATCAAAGTCTGTATATATACTCTATGGCTATGACCTCTGTTGTTTTGCATCCGTAGCAACTTGCAGGACTGGAAGCAGTGAGGCACCAACTTCGTGTAAGGGTTATGGTGGTAGAGGTACTCCTATTATAGGCTCACCAAATGAAGGGCCTTCAAAGCTCAAATAAATAAGAACAAAACCGAATTTGCATCGAATATGTTAAACGTTCACACAACTAGGACTCCAAAGTCGTACATGTTTCCTGCTTGACAAATCTTCTGCAAATATTTATGAGTAAGATCCACCATATTTATGGATACATTTGCGGAAACAATTTTTGTACCACGTAATTAGCCTACTTGACAAATCTCCAATTTTTTTTACAAAAATATAAAATCTTTTAATATTATTTTTTGCAAAATATTTGAGTATTTGTACCCATGCAGTTAGCATGCTTGACAAGTCTCCATTTCTTTCAACAAAAATATAAATATTTCATTTGAATGTTATCGGACCCAGGCGTGGGCAGATTACAAGAAATGGGATTGGAAAAAGGATGAGGAGACAACGCAAAGAATGTCTTGGATATGATTCATTTGTTGTTGGAGATCCTTCAGGCACCTCATCCATCGACTTTGGAAATGTTTCTAGGAAGGATTCCTATGTATTTTAATTTTGTGATTATTTCAACTCGTGGTTATTTTGGGTAAGCAATTTTAGGAATGCCAGACATTGGTGGATAGGTAAAAAAACTGTTTATATTTGCAACACCCATTCCATGAAATATTCTCTTTATTGTTTGATTGTATTTTGAATTTTTACTTTGATTTTGTTTTGTCTTTTAACTATAAAATTTAACATACTTGATATCATATCCATTTAAACAACATCCAAAACTTGAAGATAATATTAGTGTTGGACACCTAATCCTAAAGGGTTGGCGTGGAAGCCGAATGGACAAAGCAGTCCAAGAGACCTTGGGATGTGAATCCCAACGGTCACCAAATGTACTATAAATGTATATCAAATTGTTAATAAAAATGTACTGCATGTTCTATCTTTCTATTTGTTTCTCGTTAACCATGTCTGTTTAACATGGTATCAGAGCCATGATGTGTGGCCTGTGAGCTGCCTTGAATAGTGCTGGCCTGTTTAAATCTGCCTCCCTGTTCTTCTGAATACCTCTGACTGTCATAAACGTTTAAAAAGAAAAAGAGCATCATTACACCTGCTCCTCTGTCCACTGCCTGAAGGAAACGCTGCCTCTGCCACACCTGCACTGCACCCATGCCCGGCTCGGAACTTAACGGGCCTCCAATATCTTTGCTTGAGCGGTGCTCCATTTAGCGAAAACTCGCAGACTCGGTTGCGAACGTAACGGGCCTCCGCTATCTTTATTTGGGCGGGCACTCAGATTTACAAATGCTGCCCAAAAAGGTGACTGTTCAAACTGACATTAATCATTGCGGTGAATGAGGAATTTGTCTGCCAATTGAACCCTGTAGCCACTGAATATTTATGATTTATAACGGTTCAAACTAACAGAAATTGTTGTAATGACTGAAACCTGTAACTGCTAATATCTTTGTTTCCTTACAAGAAATTGTTGTAACGAAGGAAGCCAATTGCCGCTGAATATTGGCTTTGCCTCACACTCAGTTTTCAATGGGTTCTCCCATTACCTTCTAGGGGATTGGTTCTTGCCCATCGAACTATAATAGGTTGATTTGCTTCAGCAAGAAGGTTTTTAGTATTCATCTGTTTTCCACATCATACTTCGCAGCTTCCAAGTGTGTCTTGAGTGTATGAATCTCCCTATCAAGTTTGTTTGTAAGGGTTGATGTTTCTGCACTCTGATTTGCCAATTCATCACGAATGCGCCCCCTTTCCAAGTTCAAATCCAAACGCTGGCCAGCAGTAACTTTGTCAATTTCATACCTCAATTCACTGCGCATTTTGTCTATGTCAGTCCGTAACTTTTCTGTCTCACGTTGTAGCAGAGAGAAATGGTGCTCCTGAGAACTTTGTACTTCTGCTTTGAACTTTGAAAGTGCAGCTTCTTGTGCCATTTCACTTCTTTGCATTTCTGCTTTTGTGACGAAGGATTCTGCAACATGTTCAAGACTGTCATTCAGAACTTCAGTGATAGCAGCCGTTATCACGTCTGCCTGCTTTGATGGCAGACCTTGTGCCTCCAATCGCCTAACCAAGGCCAGAGTATCGACAAGAGAAGCTCGCTTTCCATTTGCCTTGACAAGCTGGGATATTTCCCGCGTGTCGAATCTCCGTGCTCCAAAATTTGGCACATCAATAGAGCCGGGACCTTTGTAATTGTTTGGGAACATAAGATGTTGTGGAATAGTTGAGATAACCAGCCCGTATCTCTGCACATTATCGTAGAGCTCAAACAATGGAACAACGAGCAGTTTCAGATTTTTGGGGACTGCAAAATATTCTCTCTTGGATAGATGAACAAGAAAAAGCTTCTCGCATTCCTTCGGTTTTGTAATGTCGGGTGGACAATAAGGATACATCAATGTATCAAAATTAGGTCTCCACCATACAGCGTCACACTCTCCAATCTGCCAGTCCGGTTGAAGAGTACTTGAATTTGCAGCAAGTTTGCTTGACAGTTTACGCTTCAAGCCTTCAATTTCATTTTCACCAGGCTTTAAGCGTCCTCCAGGCAACTTACAAAAGGTGTTTCCAATTTGCAGTAAAAGTATATGGGGATGGTTGTGCTCCTGTACCAGGAGGATAGCTTCCACACTTGTCCGAATGCCTTCTTTCATATAATTGATTTTTCTTCCTGCTTAAGCAATTGAAGAAGAGCGCTTTTCGTGCTACTAAGTTTCCTTGCCTTTAAGAGTAATTAGTATATTGGATGATTCTCGATGCTGTACTGGTGAACATATTGTGTCGAAGTCACGAGATATCCGCGTTGAATCTCCTTAAAGCAGCGAGAGTGCCAATATCATATTGTGCGCACATTTCTATGTCAATTACGATATTTAGAGAAGATAAAGGCATCGGCGGCAACGATATTTGGAGAAGATAAAGGCAAAAATTAGAACGTGAGGTATCACAGGTCCCAGGTTTCTCATATCTCTGTTATTCCTAAATCTGAAGCTATTGTTATGTTCCTACTTCTGATGTGGACTATGTATTCTCTGAGCATTACGTTGCTGGTCTGTTGTACTTCATGAGCATATACATGATTTCATATTTGTTCATCCACACACATTCGAGGGAAATTGCCTACAACACTTTGTTTGCCTGATAGCGTGAGCCATCATATGTTTTTAAAGAATACACCTACAGCAGGCCATGTACCCACTTGTTATGAAAACTGAAACTCAATAAAGCAATGTAATTCTTGTTTGAATATTGTGAAAATATTGCCAGTGGGTGAAATGTCTTAAGATGAAGATTTGATCAGCATTATGAAGTGAATTTGAAGCAATTTTGAAGACATTTTTTTGGCAGTCATTCTAGGAGCAGTTTCTTGTAGAGATTTTGGAGCAATTCCTTGTAGAGATTTTGCATGATTTCCATAGCAGTCAGATGCTCTGAAGTTTGAAGTTGAGGACAACACTCATCTTCACATTTATATATTTTTTGCATTGGTCCTGCTCCATCAACCACTTTCGCGACATTGTTGCCACTTGACAAGCCCTTACAAGATCTTGTAGTAAGAGTACAATATTATTTTTCTGTTGCTGCTGCCTCAGTTGTGTTCTTTAAGTGACATTGAAGAAAAATGGCCAGACTTGAAGATGCATTAAAGTTATTGAATATCCTAATTCATTCCACTGTTGATGAGATGGTCAAAGTTAACAAAGAAACTCTCTTTGACATCCAAACCTCTCTGCAAACTGCACATGAGAATATTGAGTTTTTGCAGCTTGATACAAAACTGCAGCAAGAAGAACTACAGCAATGGAGTCATCTTTCTGAACCTGTTTCTGTTTAGAAGATTGAAACAGACTCGCATAAACAGCAAGTTAATAATGCAGCAGTTTTACATGCAGATGCAGAAGTTCAGTCTGCACTTCCCAAGCCCATCATCAGACCTTGGGAACAACTTGTCCACAACAAGCACAGAACCGGTCTTGGATATGACAAGGACTTG
>APFE030642749.1:50400-104836 GCA_000404065.3 Pinus taeda
TCATCATCCACTATTACCTACTGTTTTTCATCACTTAACTCTCTCTTTCACCTCTTTTTCATGTAAAACCACCCAGATCATTACATTAGATGTCATTAAGCATGATCAAGTGAGCTTTGCTAATGTGTGACTGTTTTGTTTAGATTTTGACATATTTACAGGCATTCCGCAGTCATCTGCTGATTCCGCAGCCATCTGGTGATCCCGCAGCCTTTTTGTTAATCTCAAGGTTCCACGTGTCATTTTTCCAAATGAGCCACATGGGCACTTAGGAATCAAGGTTCTCGAGGTTCGTGTGCTATTTGTTCAGCCATCCACGTCATTTGTACCTCCGGTCAACAAGGGTCAAGTTACGGTCAACAAAGGCAGCTTAACGGTGATGCGTAAGCTATTGGGTCACGTCAGTTCAAACGGTGACTTGTCCGTGTTACGCAGGTTGTGGGGGACATAATCCAACTCTGGATTCAATGCCCATAACGACCAAGAACCTCCAGCTCATCCACGCAAGCTTATGACGTGTTATTGAACCTTAATTACGCATGACAGTTAGTTTATTTTTCAGTTTTAGCTGTACGCATTAGGATATCTTTCAGATGCCTATAAAAACTTGCGTCTGTGTACGCTTATGTTACTTTTTAGTTGCTGTGTTTTAGGAACTTGTTATAATTTTAGTGCATTCCCAGACTCTGTTTTAAATAGTGTTGTTCTAGCACTCTTGACTGTAATTTTCTGCACATGGAGTAATAGAAGCAATGTTGTTATGAAGTTTTCAATACCTTGAGTCTTCTTTGGATTATATGAATGGAGGGCCCCTGTTCATGTTAGCCTTGTATAGTATTTTATATTCAGCATTTCCTTATTTCCATTCAGCATTTCCTTTTCTTGACATATGTACAGCGTAATTTGCTTTCATGTTATTTCATTTTCAGCCTTTATTTTAAGCTGATTAGCATTGTTCTTTTGCAGGTTTTTAACCCGGGATTGCTTGTGTGTTATGTATTTGCTTTATATCTAGTGGTAGTTTCAGTTGACAGATTCAAAGTTGCTGCCTTTACTTTATTTTCATAGCTGATTTTTAGTTTTATTTCTCAAATCTGTCTGCTAACATATGAATGGTCTCTTTATTATAAATTGTTTATCTTCTTGAGATCAGAATACTAATAACTTGCAGCTGACTTTGGGTACTTTCTAGACTACTCTTTAACTACTTTCTAATCGTGCTTTACACAATACTATGTGCTAGAGGCAGAGAGTTAGAAAGAGAAAAACATTATAACTAGTCTTTAAAGTAGATTTTTCTCATTTTTTAATCATTTCTTAGACTTATCTTTAGCTACTTCCTAATCGTGTCTTACACAGTACTATGTGTTAGAGGCAGAGAGTTAGGAAGAGATAAACATTATCATTGGTCTTTTAAGTGATTTTCTTACCTTTTATTTGCAGCAGCATGAATGGTGTCTAATGCCATTAGAAAGTGGTTCTTTGCTTTCAGTTCATTTTAATTCATTTATTTCCTTCAAGTTTCCCTTTTCAGCAAGTAGTTAGAAACCACTAATCACACACCTTCACTCATCTAGAATTCACCTTACACACACCATCACTCATCTGTTTATAAATACATCACTCCATCTTAGGAAGATAAATTAACCACAAACAACACCCCAAACGACAAAAAGCTTTAAGAGGTTGCTTAAGTACATATAGTACACCTTCACTTCATCAGCTTACGAGCCCCGGGTTGACAATTAATGACATCAATTTAGGAACACTAAATTGACTAAACAATGAGTTTATGGTCTTTACTGTCATGCAGATAGTGGCAGCGGAAGGTGAGAAGACTTGCAGTAGCCTAGAGCATGAAGTGCTCATATGGTTCCACAGAGAAGAGAACCAAAAGGATGCCAAAAGACTAAGCTCAGGAGAAAGCTTGGTGAGGTATCGTGTAGCAAAGGAAGACTGTTACTGCAGAGGTTGGTTGCAGCTCACAGAAGATCATGAAGGCAGTTCCACTGAGAAGTGGGTAGAATTTCTAAGGACAAGGAGAAGCATATGACCAGGAGGTCATAAATTTTTGTGCCTCGGAAGACTGATGCAGGAGCATCTGGCACTCTTCATTAAAGAAGGAATCCAAAGTGGACCATCAGAGCAAACCAGGGAATTTTGTTTAAAACAGAGTAAATGATGGAATGGATAAAGTCTCTCGAAGACTTTATTAAATGTAATCTACCATATGCATGTATGCGTATAGAGAGTTTAGGAGTTTTTTGAGTGATTGTGGGAAAAAATCGTGCATCTTAAATGATCCACGATCGATGGTGATCCAATGATTATATGAATGTCATGTGAAATGGAATATGGTAGAGGAACTATATTAAAGCACAGAGTCCATCAATAGAACGAGAAGAGAAGAGTGGATGCACATAGGCTGTTGGATCTCAAAGATCAACGGTCCATATCAAAATACAAAGGACCCTGAAGGAACCCTCAGAACCGTCTGATGGAAGAAATCGACGATCATTGGGTGATGAAGGTACAACGAAGATAATTAGCGAAAAGGCGGATTTATACACACAATTGATATTTCGGGTGAGTGTGAAGTGGTAGGCTATATTTCGAGGAAGGCACCTGATACCATTCATTAATTGACACGTAGCATGAGGGTGGATAGGGAAACCGCTTTATCGGGCGATTAATCCCCGTGCTATTTGTGCACCCGAAATCTCTGATAACCGTCGAGTCTTAGTGGGTGGTGATGAAAGGTGGAGGATCGTCGTTTTGTTTTGTTGATCGGGTGAAGTCCTATCGTCGGATCTAAAAGTCAGATCGACGGTCTTGGTTTGATCGGTGATCGGAGGAAGGAAGGAGCAGTGCTACAGAAGTGTCTTTAATGTGTGGACCCGACGATATATAGGTCCGGGTGTATAAATATTTGAAGTCCAGCTAAGAGATGCAGAGCGGGGTTTCCCGTGTATCCTGTGTAATCCTGTGTATCCCGATTAAATGAATGGTCCCAGGTTTTTAAAGGAAAACCCAATAGAGTGAGTGGTCTCGAGTTAAAGGCTTAAGGTCGCAGTTAAACGCTTCCGATAGATTTGTGGACCATAACCCACAGGCCTCAGGATCGAAATTAATAAAGAAAGGGGAAATTCGTAGACCCCAAATTATCCTTTCATCATAGCCTCATAGTGACTTCAACTGTTCCCTTAGCTAGACAACAAAAGCTTCTCCAAGCTACCCTTAGGAACTACGTCACCCTCTATAGCTCTGCGTCAGCTAAACATCTCTTAGTCCGCCCCACTAAAATTCCTCAGCGCCGCCTCTTCAGTTTAGCGTCAACTCTACAACCCTCTGCGTTGCCTGTGTCAGGCTCTGCTGCGTCTTGGCCCTCTGTGTCCTCTGCACTAGCCTCCTCAGCCTCTGTGTCAATCCTAGCTACCTCTACATCAGCCTTCCTAGGCTCTGTGTTGTCTCTCTGACTCTTTCTCTAGCTCTCTGCTATGTATACTCAACCTTCTGCCGAACTGCCCCTCGCTGCAACAGAGCACTAACTCGATTTCTCAACAAACCCTGGCCCAGAAAATCGAATTGATTGATCAACTTGGTGTGTCTCCAACTGACCTTCAAGCCTCCTTTTATAATTTTCATGTTGACAATTCAACAACAGAGATTAAGTCCCTAATCAACAGCTAATATTAGATCTGGCTTGATCCTCGTTATTTAGAACTTTCTCACCCATATTATATTAATACACATTAATATTTTAATTTTCCTAAATTTATACCTAGGAACTCCATTAAAGATATTAATTATTTTAATATCTCTCCATCCGGCTGGAATTTCCCCAAACGATTTCTAGGTCTTGGAGATCTCATGTGCCTTAGCCTCTCCACCAATTTTCATGGCTAGATCGCATCTGATGCTACCAAAAATCAACACTCCCTCTTAGCAAGGAATGTGCTCTAGTAATGCTTCAGCATTCAACCATCACACTGATCCTTCGCACCAGTACCTCTGTCGATGCTTGGCCTACTACCTCACATCCCCTGCACTACTGCTCCCTGTGCTGCTGCCCATGACACTGCCACTGCTACAATTGTACTGCAACTCCCTCTCAACATGTTGCCCATGCTGCCCCTAGCATTGCTACTACTAACTATTGCACTGCAACTCAGTTACTGAGAATTAAGTAACAATCTTCTCTGAAACACTGACATCCTAGTCAGTTTGGAAGCCTCGTGATGTTGAAGCTGCCTCTGCTGCTATCTTGTGCTCCCTTTGTTGCCACTGTGTTGCTACATACACCTCTGTGCCTCTCGCACTGCCGCAACCTCCACTGCACCGCCTCAGATTTTTGCACTCAAGCACTGCCTTGCTGCTCCACTACACTTTGCTCCACTCGACACCTGTCATCATGCTACAATCGTTGAGGGCGCTCCCGTAGCCGAATGTGATCCAAGAGTTTGGGCACCTCAAGGGTCCTGCCCCTAGTAACTAGTCTTCCTGACTACAACTCGATGTATCCCCACCTCTTCTCTAGAGGTGCATGAGCACTCATGGCACAATCGTCATCAATCTCGACCTCTTTCTCCGCTTTAGCTGGAGTTTCCTTTGACTCAGAGGCCTCTCCCTTGTTTTTATTTTTGGGACACTAAGATGCATAATGTTCCAGCTCCCCATAGTTGAAGCAATTGACCTTGGAGATGTCCTCTTTCTTCCTCTTCCCTAGCTGTCCCACATATGCTAGAGTCGCATCCTCCTCCTCTTTCTTGACTCAAACTCCCTTACCACTACTCCTTGCCTTGGTCATTCCCCTGATCTCTTCTTATCGAAGAGCTGCCCACATCTCCTCCCAACTAGGGAGATTCGCTCTGCCCAAGATGCTTTGGACAAATGTCTCCCAGTCCTCGGAGACTGAATTCAAAGCAATCCTGACCATAAAATCTGGATCCGGTGTAGACCCCATGGAAGTAAGTTGGCCCTGAATTTGCTACAATTTGAGGATGAAGGGATCTATCTCCTCTCCCTTCTGCATCTGATATGACCATAACTAATTCTCCAATAGCATCTTCCACTGCACGAAAGAGCCCTGGTATAAGGTGGTCAGGGTGTCCCACATCTCCTTTGTTGTGTTCTTCTCAGCAATATGTGTTATAACATGATCTTTGACCTCGTCTAGGATCATGCACTTTGCCCTCGCCTGAGCCTCATCATAGTTCTCATTCTCAGCTGGGTCAACTGGGATAACCACTACTTTCAAGGCATAGTCCTTGATGCGATGTCGATCCAGGATTGCCAAGATCCTGGCCTTCCAGATGACAAAGTTCGAAGCACCGTCCAACCTGTCTTAATCCCTTAGTCAGTTCACTGCCATTTTAGCTCCTCTTTTAGAATCCCTTTGAGTCTCGACTACCCTCCTGAAAATCTCCCTCTGAGACCTGATTTCCCTCTTGGAAATCCTCTAGCCAGTTGTCGAACCGCTCCTCTCCAATCCTCCTTGCAACTACAACTTAGATCTGTTTTCCTTGGCTAGAAATTCGTTGAGGTAGTGATTCCCTCTACCTTGGTTCCGTCTCCTTAGACACTATTCTATATTGACAGAAACATCGTCCCGCAAGCTCCTCACATCAAAATCTGCCCACAGCTCCCCAAGCCCTGGCAACTAAAGAAACTGAGCCTCTCAGGGTCTGCACAATCCCGACAAAGGTTGAATCTGCTCCTCCGGCCAATTGTGTCAAATATACCTAGCTAAGCAAGATGACGTGGCTCTTCATGAGCCTCTTCTACCTCACTCTGCCTCTGCGCTAGCCCTTCCCTTGGCTCGAAATGATGATGCAGGCTCTACATCACTTCCTCTCTTGTTGCTTCTACTCTGGAACAACATTGTCTCGTACAACTGCTTTTGCTGCAAATTTTCAGATTTCTGCTGGTGTCCTCAGTCCTCCTGTGATCTGCAATGCTCAGATACCATGTGGAAACTTCTAAATCTAACACATCAGAAACCCCTATTGCAATATTTGGTTTATTATCTCCTACTTGTTCTTTCTATTAACAAGTTATTTATTAATATAAATACCGAAATAAACACAAATGCAACCTTCACACATATATAGATCAACAACTGAAATAAACTGAGACAACATAAGGGACACCGTTATTTTTGGACAATCGTTCCCGGAAAAACCCAATGTGGGAAAACCGGTGCAACAGATATGAGGGTTTTATTATTATGCAGTTTTCTAAATACAACTAGGGTGCCAGAAATGGCTCACCCTTCAGATATTTTCCTTGGCATAAGTACCTTTCTTTGGAGACAGATATTTCGACTATTCAGAAACCCGATGAATAACCTCATAGTGACTTCGGTTGTTCCCTTAGTTGGACAACGAAAGCTGCTTCAAGCTACCCTCAAGAACTATGTCACCCTCTAGGGTTCTATGTCAGCTAACCAACTCTCAGTCTTCCCCACGAAAATTCCTCAGCGCCGCCTCTTCAGTTCAACGTCAACTTTGTAGCCATCTACGCTGCCTACGTCATCCTCTACTGCCTTTGCATCAACCTCTTGGCCCTCTGTGTCCTCTGCGCTGGCCTCCTTAGCCTCTACGTCAGCCTTCCTAGGTTTTGCATTGTCTCTCCGACACTTTCTCTGCCTCTCTGCTATGTATTCTCGGCCTTCTGCTGAACTGCCCCTCGCTGCAATAGATCACTAACTCAATTTCTCAACAAACCCTGCCCCAGAAAATCGAATTGACTGATCAACTTAGTGTGTCTCCCACTGACCCTCAAGCCTCCTCTTATTCTTTTCCTGTTGAAGATTCAACGACCGAGATTAAGTCCCTAATCAACAACTAAGAGTAGATTGGCTTGATCCTCAATCTTTAGAACTTTCTCACCCATGTTATATTAATACACATTAATATATTATTTTCCTAAGTTTAGACTTATGAACTCCATTAAAAATATTAATTATTTTAATATCTCTCCATCCAAGTGGAATGTTCCCAAACGATTTATGGGTCTTGGAGATCTCATGTGCCTTGGCCTCTCCACCAGTTTTCATGGCTAGAGCACATCCAATGCTACCAAAAATCAACATGATGCTCCAATATTGAGAGCTCTGACGATGGTGCTTTCCCTCCCATGTGTCAAGGGACGAGAAAAACCTCCTTTGGGCCTTGGATCAACTACCATATAATGCTAAGACGATCGGGACACAATTGTCCAAGCACATCATCTTGTGAATAATGTAGGGCAATGAGAAAACCGTTGAAGGTGTTGAAGGCACCCATGGCATGGAATGATGCTCTACACATGATGGGAGTCCCATGGCTCTCAACACTTCATCTAGGGGTGTCAATATGATCCTCTGGTGTTATTGGGCCCCACTTAAGTTTCCCAACCCATGATGAAATCCCTTGCCAATTACATATAATATCCAATGCGCACGCTCACAATTAGGTACAATAATTCATTGGTACATCTAAGTGAACCAAGCTTGTTTATCAAGGGCACATTGAGACTTCATAGTGGGCTTCCTTTCCAAATTTAGCGTTACCTCCCTAGGTACGAGTGGGTAATAAACAACCCTATTAGGTGTTCCCAGTCCCTAAGGGAAAGGTAGGTCCATGGTACATCTTTTAATTGATAGGTGTCATGTGAATGATGATGAATGGAGCGGGACACGGGGGTCTCAAGGCCAAACTCCATGGGTTCAAGGACGGAAATGATGATTATTTGGGTGTAAATATGTAGGAGGGAGCACTCGTGGGTACATGAGTTACCCTGTCCTTTGTTTTGCCACCCTTCTTTATTTTCCTTTTGCGTTTTCTTGATTTTCCTTTGTATTACTGGTTGGGGCTCTAGGAAATGAGAGCAAGTTGTGGATGATATAAGCAATTATTACCCCCTAAAGGTGAGGCAATTCATTGTTGACCAAGGGTTTGGACATGCATGGGTTCCTCAATGATTTGGGGGCACTCATAGGGCCCTAGGAACTAGGGTGATGGTCTACATGCTATATTAAAAGTCGCAACCATCTTTTGCATTTTATAATATTCTTTTTCTTGTGTTTCTTGCTTGTGGCCATAATATGCTTTTAACATTCTTTTAGCTACATCAACCTTAGGGGAAACATTTCTAGGCCCAATCCAAACAAGTGGACAACGGGTGTCCAGGTGCCTTATGGACCCAGAAAAGAAATAGGGGTTGTAATGTGTAAAGGGGAATGAAAAATGTGGATGGGGAAAACAAGACCGTGCTACCAAAATTAGGGTTTTCTAAGTAGTGCCCTTCTAAAGCCATAGGCCAACAGGAGAGCTCCCACAAAACTAGGATTGAGGATTACCCCTTCTTATTTGAGGTGAGGGAACACAAGTACAGGCAAAGCCCTTCCTTTTTTCGAAGTCACTTAATAATCCATACCCAAGATGCCCAAGGAAAAACAAGCACAAGAACCTGATTGCATTGTGAAAAGCGTACCTTTTGGGTTGGATAGCCCACCTTCAAACATATTTTCTCGAAATATGGGCGAGAGCACATATGCCTAATGCAGAGAGAAAAGATCAAATGGCACAATGTATCAGTGACATTGGTGGCTATCAGTGGCTACCGATTGTTGGCTGAAGACAGATCTAGGAGAAATTTTCCTCCTAAGGAGTCACCCACTTTTGGTGGGTGACATGCTTTTTTGGCACTCTCATTAGCACACTCACATCTTTTGTGTGTTTCAACAAGATACTACATCATCAACTCCCATCAAGTACAAGTATGGATCTTCTTATTCTTTTTCTTTCCTTTCTATTCTCATTTATTTTTTTGATATTTTGCATTCTAGTTATGGTTTTGTATTACTAGCCAAAACCCTCCCTTCGAATCAAAATTCCTTATAGATACAAGAGAGACCCTAGGGCTAAAGGAAGGTATAAGATAAACCCTAGGGATAATGGAAGAGTGATACCTAGTGTAACCTTAGTATCTTCTTCACACATTATAGGGAAATTATTCTTTAACACGGGGAAATACATAAAAGAAACTAGGTCTAATGAATGATAATAATTTCAAAGTGTTTTAGACTTAGGATTAATATGATTTGTGATATTTCATGATCTATATTGTAGATTTATGCAAATAGAAAATAAAAGGATGGGATTTTATTTTTATTTTTGAGAGTGGTTGAAAGGAAACAATAATGTCTAAACTAGAATTAAACCTATGGGGTCTAAAGCCCAGATTTGGAGGGCTATTTGTTTAAGAATGATTGGGACCAAAATATTTCCAAATTGCATATTGTATTCAAACCTATCTTGCCATCAATTGTTGCAAAAAAAATCTTTGAAAGGCTCTATTACTACAAAATTTTGCAGGCTTAGTGCAAGTCCTCACTAGGAAGATCCAGAGCTTGTGGAAACAATATATTGGCCACTACTATCACCTCAACAACATTTCTAGCTATATAGTGGTATATTGAACCACAAGGAATAATAAGTGGATCACCTAGAGTATATTAAACAAGGAAGGTTGAAACGATGTGGCATGCTTTCGTAGAAATGAGTCTAGAATCAAAATGTGATTGATCAAATCTTATATAAACATAAAAGGGAAGAAACTTACTAGTTTACTTTTTATTTATGATGGTTATATTTTCCTATATATTATTTTATGTGTATATTTTTCTATTCTTAGGGATTTTTGGATAATAAAAATCTAGGACAATTGCATAATTTAGTAAAAATAGATGGTTGTTTGGTGGAATATGGATTGTGCCTCATTTCCACTAGGGATATCAGGGCAAATCGATGCCCCTCTTGAGTTCGTGGGTTTCAATTCTTGTGGATGATCACTAGAGGTGGAAACCTAGAAGTTAAATGAGCTCGCGCTTAATCAAGAACAAGTTTTTAAGCCAAGCCCTACTAGAAAGGATTATACTTAAGGAAAATCCTTCAACAAATAGCTCAACTATGATGCAAAATAAATTGAATCCCTTAGTGAGGAGCACTAGAACACGATCCAATAAGAAGAAACAAACTCTACCTTACACCAACAAGAGAGATGTGCGAGTAAAACCCTAAACATCCCTCAACAAGTGACAAAGCTTCCTTCGAATGGATTCATCTAGTTAGTATTTGTAGTATTCTTTAGTTATCAACAAATCGCCTTAAGAAATATGTGAAATCAACCAAGAAAGATAATTCATGATGAACACCAAAGGTATCATGAAAATGTTTCACATTATGGGAAAACGATATCAACAATTTGTTGAAAGAAGTGTAACTAGGTTCAGTCTTCATAAATGTACTTTTGATATTTATATTTATTCAAGAAAAGAAATATTATTTTATAATGTATGTCAATGAGTTTTTTTCTCATTGAAATAGGTCTAGCACAAGTTGAAGTGCTATAGGTGAGTCAAATAGTCAAAAGAAAAGATTGAATACCTTAAGGGCATGTTACACCTTGTATGTTTATGTATTAGAGTCAAGAGAATACCTCCAAGCAAAGTCAACAAGTCTCCTCCACGCAACGACACCCACAAAGAAGCAATCAGAATTAGATATGTCAAGTCGGCCTACTATCCTCTAGTCGGCCTAAGGGAGGGACAATCCTCTATATATAAAGGTTGTCCACCCCTGTAAGTAAAACAAAATCTACCTCTGAAATTAGCGAAGAAGAAAAGCTGAGAAAGGGTGAAGAAAGTAGAAATACAAGGAGCCTCTAGTGCAGTGAAGAAAGAGAGACACAAACGAAAGTTTATAGGGATTTTATGAGGATACGTAGCCACACGTACGAGAAACGAAGGGAAGTATGCATATATAACAACAGCAAGATCACAGTGATATATTCCTCCTTGTTTGGGCTAGTAACTTAGGCCTATAAGGCCTCCTACCCAAGCGAAGAAGAGACTCTCACAAGCGAAGAAGAAAGGAGTCAAAACCTATAGGAAACCTCCCAAACGTGCAAAAAACTTGGGTTGCAGTGTTGTCACATCAAGTCTACAACCTCACATCAAGAAGGAGCTCGGTCGATTAAGAGAAGGAAGGCATCATCTTATGTGAAAGAATTCACTAAAGATAAAGTTGAAATATCTCTTCTAGAACTAAGCATAAGAAGGTCTATCACCAGTTGCCGAAGGAAGTAGAAGGATGAAGTGTTGGAGAACGAAGTGCTAGAAGAAGTAGGACAAAGTGCCAGGAAACAAAGTACAGGAAGAAGGAAGTATTTGACTTGTGCTTGAAGGATATTATTGTCAAGGATCTAGGGTTTGACATTGATCAAGAAGAAGCTTCGATAAGAGAAACTTACTAAAGGGTTTTCTTTTCAAGAGATGAGAGGTTTTGGCCTTGGCAGAGAGCCAACATCTTGTGTTCTTGTTTTATGTTTTGATAGCAGTTTGATGAAGCACACACATGCATTAATAAGAAAATAAGAATATTAAAGCTAACAAGAAAAGTAAAAAGACATCACAAATTGTTATCTAGTCCCAACGAATCACTCTACACCTAATTGCGCTAGATTCTTCAACATGGTATCAGAGATAAGGTGACACATCAAGAAAAATGGCAACTCAAGAACACTCATCAAGGAAAGGCATCTACAAGGTTGAAGCATCAAGCCAAATCTACTCAAGGAAAAGAAGGCCTACCATCTATCATTCATCAAGGAAGACTACAAAGAAAGAAGGCGGCTTTACATAAAGGCTCCTACAAAGAAGAGCATATCAAGAAGGGACCTACACCACAAGCCAAGCCATCGATCAAGTCTACTTGGAGAAGGAAACTTGAAGGACATCAAGATCCTAGAAAGGCAAGCCATCAAGTCTTCAAGGAGAAAGCAAATCCACTACATATCAAAATATATCAAGTAAGTATATGTCCCCTTCTAACTATACATCAATGTCTTTTTGCAAGGAAAGCAACAAATTGGTAGGTACCAATAACTTTCTTGCATGGAAGAAGAGGATTGATTTACTTCTCAAGGAGAATGAACTCCTAGAACATGTCAAAGGGAATATCACTATCCTTGCTAAGAAACAAACTCAAGCCTTAGCAAAGTATAATAAGGATGAGACAAGAGCTCAAAGGATTCTAATAGAATCAATCAAAGACTCTCATTCCTTATGTCTTCAAATTTGAAACATCAAAAGAAATTTATGATAAGCTAGTAGAGTTATTCTCGGTATCCACAACAGAAGCAGTGATATCTTTAAGAAATGAATTGTACAAGATGGAGATATCAAAGGGAGGAATAGCTCCCTACTTCATGAAGATATCTGAGATGAGGGATCAACTTCAAGAGCTTGGGGAAGTAATGTCTAACAAAGAAATGACAACTGTAGTACTCAATGCTCTACCTGAGAATTGGGGCAACTTCACATCAAGCATATATGCCATGAAGGAAGCAACCACACTCAATTAAATGTGGTCTCTATGCAAGACAAAGGTAACCAAACTTGAAGCAAAGGAAGATGTGGGATCAAAGGAGCAAGAATTTGCTACCATGGCCCAAAGAAAGGAAATTTTGGCAAATTTGGTCCACGAAGAACAAAACACAAAGACGTCCAAAATCCAATTCTATGGATGCCAAGAATATGGACACTACAAAAGGAATTGTCCTAAGCTTAAGAAGGACAACAACAACAAAAGAAAGAGGGAAGAAGCTCACATGACTCAAGAGGCGAAAGAAGAAGAAAAGAAGCAAAAGAAGGAAGATCCTCCGGATCTCTACTATGACTAAGTCAAACGCTTTACTTCAAGTCTTCTTTCAAAGTTTTGAGTAGGATAGGAGCATGTAGGAATAAAATAAAAATTGTATGGCTAGAAACATCTTCTAGAATCTAGAAGCATGAAGTATATAGAGTTCTAGATACTCGTGAAGAAGTAGCATATATAATGAGAACAAAATGCATGGTTAGAAATATCTTCTAGAATATAGGAGCATGGTAGATATAGCTTAAGTGTTGAGTTTAGGAATGTTCTATGCTTACAACAATTTATTTAAATTTTCATAGTTAGTTCAATATCTTTTCTAGATCAGCAATCACACCAGCATTAAAGAAAACTGCAGATAGAACATAAACATAAATCGCAGAAGACATGCCAAGAAGGGAGGACATAAGATGTGGCACTAGCCAGGGACAAACCCCATTGTGGGGAAACCCTTGATCAATTCTTCTTATATGTTCTTCAATAGTTCAGCAGAGAGAGAGAGAGAGAGAGAGAGAGAGAGAGAGAGATAATACATTTACAACAAAAGTCAACACTTCAACTTTCTAAATAAGAGAACCAATCATCTCTACATGAGATCAGTTGAAGACATGTTGCCTCAACTAATACTCCAAGGTGACCCCTTCACCTATCATTGTGCTGCATCTTGTCCATGCGCTGCACCTCACCATGCTGCGCCATGCTACAACATCATACCATGTTCTTGAGCTGCACCATGCTGCTCCACTGTTGAATTGTACCTCTGTACACAACTTGCTGCTCTTAATAATCATGATGTTGCACTAGTTGTCACTGCTTTATGAGATAAGTCATCAACACTCAGTGCTCTTCCTTCATATAGTCAACAATGCAGGTCTTCAAGGTGAGGCTCTACCACTTGAGCGATCCTTAGATCAAATTGTGTTGCTGGTTATGGCTTACGACCCAACCCAACAGCAAGTTAAGCCTATGATTATTGAGTCCAACAAGATTGACTCAATCTGAATATACACAAGGACAATTTTCTTCATTGTAAGGACAACTTTATAAATTGTCCTCATGAACAACCTCATCACTGCACTGTCACCACACTTCTATGACACAGTCTTTGATGTTGTCATGATGACTGGTTAGGGCACTTTTTGGTTGTAGCTTAGGGATCCAAACAACCCTAAAACAACAACCTCTAGTTCCTCCTTATTGCAGATTCTACTGCCCCTCAAGAATAAAATTTACTTGCCCAAACATTCCTTAAATAGACCACGCTGTCACCTACAACAATGTGGCATTATGACAACTGCTTAGATGACTGTAACAGGTCTCTTAGAGCTTCGTATAAGGTCTTCTTGCTGTGGAATAAGGGTTGCACATAACAGTGGCTAGGCCATCATCCTTAATTGTGTCTAAGACCTTTCCTTGACAACGTTTAGGAGGAGCTTCTTCAGGCAGCATATAGGTCCTCCCTTGACTGCGTATAAGTCTCCTTTAGGATTGCAGATTAGGGCTCCTCAACAATGAATAGATTAGGTCTCTTTTGACAACATTTAGTCCTCCTTTGTGCAGCATATAGAAGCCTCCTTCAGCTACGGATATAGGGTTGCATTTAGACCACATTTTGTTGCGTAATAGGACCCGCGGTAGTGCTCCTTCCAACTGCGGCTATGCCTCTTTTGTGACTGCAGCTAGGGCTTATTAAGGCCTCCTTTATATAATCTATAAGGATCCTCCTTGACTGCGTCTATAGGGACTGCATCTAGATATCTAGTGTATAGATCTCTCCATGGCTGAAGCTTGATCTTCATTTAGGGCAGCGTAGAGGTCTCCTTCATGACAAGATATAGGATAGGGCATCCTCTAGGGCAGCATATCCTTTTTAGGTCTCTTCTCCCGCAAAAACTCAAAGACAAATGGAGAGGAAGAGATCACCAAGAGGATGAGTGTCTAAATGACTTAAAGTCCTCCTTTATTTATACTAAAACGTTGAGCACAAGTGGGATTTATTTGGTTGCTAGCCAACCTTGACGAATTGTCCCATAACACAAATAAATTCATATCTCCATGAATACTTATCGAAATCGGATGATCTTTAGATCAATCCTACACCTCTCGATGAGAGGGACCAAGAAAAATATCAGTTGCCATTAATAAGATGACCCACATGGAGTCTGGCCCTTGTTGCCCATGGACTTAGTTGCCAATTTTAACACTTCCTCTCAACTAGGGAGAACTCCATCTGTTGATCCATATGTCCGACTATACTATCTCTGCCATTAGTGCCCTGCACTGCTCTGCTCTACTCTACTGAGCTCTGCTCAGTTCTACTCTGCTTTGTTGAGCTCTGCTCAGTTCTGCTTTGCTTTGGTGAACCATGAAGAAGAAGAATTGATCAAGAATGTCTCATACCATTCTCTACTGACCCAAAGTCCATTTTATTGATCCTAGATCAATATCACATGAGAGTGTCTCAAATCACTCATATTGATCCTAGATCAGTTACATTAATCCCAGACCAATGGAGGTCATCCTAGCATAGGTAGTATGGTAGATACAACGATGCGTCCATCAATAGTACTACTATGGTCCCTAACCCCATTTCCCTGCTCATTGATCAGATGAGAGGTACTTCCCATGAGACCCATATTGCATGGGTAGGATGCCTCGACAACAGAACTAATCATCCTATCCACAAGAGAATGAATCATCTTGTCCCACAGTTGTCACGGGAGAACTAATCATCCCAGCCCATAGGAGAACTAATCATCATGTTCCACAGTTGCCACGGGAGAACTAATTATCCCGGTCCACAAGAGAACTAATCATGCTATTCCATAGTTGCCATGAGAGAACTAATCACCCCAACCCACAGGAGAGCTAATCATCCTGTTCCATAGTCGCCACGAGGTATCACAGGGAAAGGTTGAACCTGTCACCCTGTACATAGCGCACCACCAGGGTAGGGTGAGTTGCCCTGTGGTCGTATGTCGCTCCAGTAAGTATCCCAAGTCCCCTAGAGCTCCTAAAGCTCAGTGCAAGCAACATGTAGGACCTTTATATGAAGGTCTCTCAATGACTTCAAGTCGTTCAGGAAAATCATAGATTTGACCTTTCCTCGGGGCTTTGAAAAAGTGTCTGTGACCTGTACATTAGTCTCAATGCGATGGGGCCTCCTCGCTCATCGACTTACCATATCCCAAATAAGGTAGTATCTGATGTCTATCTGCTAGAGCAATCATCGAATACAAGATTCCTTAATAATCGAATCCTCCCCTGGTTGTCACAAAGAATCACAGTGGTATTCATGATGTGTACAAACAACTCACTGATGAGCTTCCACAACCAGGCAGCTTCACATGAGATCATACTCGTAGCTATGTATTCGGTCTCGATGGTGCTTATAGCAACCGACTTTTGCTTCCTACTCATCCATGATATCGAAGCAAAATCCAGAGAGAACCAACACTGAGAAGTGCTCTAGCAATCCTCCACACTGCTTGCCCAGTCATCACTCGAATAATCATGCAGCTTCATATTTCCGGCAATGTATCTCAATCCATGAGAGATTGTGCCCTGAAGATATCTCAGAAGATTCTTGGCACCAATCTAGTGAGGCTCAACCAAATATGAGCTCACCATGCTAACTGCAAAGCATATATATGGACAGAAGTCCACCAAGAACATCAATGCAAATGAGTTTATGAAACCCAGAGGCATTTCCTAAATCTAGTCCGCCATCACCACCTTATAACTTCTGAAAGTTAAGATCCTCGAGGTAATCACGAGCTTGTAGTTTACCATTCCATATCTGGAATCCAACTCCCTCTTACTTCTGCAAGTGAGAGGGTCTGCACCTGTCAGAAGTAGGTCGTTTCTCAGAAGGTGTCGGTATGAGAGGTTTATTATCCACAACATTCAAACAATGGTTTAGATCGGCTTCACTTTTAGTGAATCTCAGCTTCATCAGACAACTATCAATCCTCTCATATTAGGCCCGAGGTGTTTTACTTCAAGCCATAGAGGGCTTTCTTCCACCTGTATACATGAGATTCCCAATCATGAATCTCAAACCCCTCGGATTGTTCCAAACTTGTGGACCTGCTACATGAGGGGAATGGTCCCCTTGTAAGATTTTCCTTCAGTACATCTCAGACATGTACCTTCATGGTCTTCTTGAATTCAAGTATCTGAGTCATCATCTGACTCACATCGGTTAGGGCCTCATAAAGTAGATCTCAGGTGTTATAGATGAGATATGTCATGATCCCCAATGGACCATCCTGCAACTTGACACAAATTGCCAACCTTGAACCCATGAGTAAAAGCATATTTGAAAATTTCATTTTCAAACACGTACCTTTCCATCGATGAATGCCACCCTGTAACCTTTGACTTCCATTTCTGAAATGGACACCTGGTTCTTCTTGTGATTAGGTACATAAAAGAGATTCTGTAAATGAATTGAGTTACCCTCATTCAATTGAGAGGTAACATTCCCTACACCCTTTCCGGGATAGGTGGCATCGGCTCCAAGTATAATCCCACGATTGTTTCCATCTCTACCAAATTAGAGAGAGCACCCTTCTATCTGATGAAGTGCCTTGAAGCATTATAATCGATAAGCCAGATTCCCAAAGAATTTGAAGGAGAGGACCAATACAAGGCATTGCTTATTTATCTTATCAGAAACAACATTTGATTCTTCATACCTGGGGTTCCTTGCTTTCTCTGAAGAGTCAGTCGTTTCCTTAATGACCCACATAACCTGTCATTCCTCTAACCATTGAAGATGTCCCTGGAATGATTGTTATCATCATCAAGTGATGTGTCCCTACCATTCAGACACTCCTTCGCATAATGGCCAAACTAGTTATTTGCCTTTCCTTCCACCCTGAGATCCGATCTTCCCAATGAAGTGATATTTAGGTAGGCCATATTACGCTGCGCCATTCTGATAATATTCTCTGCTTCGATTTCACCCTCAGTGAATTTGAAGAGGGATGAGGAACCCATTGATCCTTTTGTCCTTTCCTGTCTTCGGTGATTACTCTTTCACTCTTGCTTGGGCATTGTCTTCACCTCAACTCTAATACCATGTTGAGTTTAGGAATGTTCTATGCTTAGAGCAATTTATTTAAATTTTCATAGTTAGCTCAATATCTTTTCCAGATTAGCAATCACATCAGCATTAAAGTAAATTGTAGATAGAACATAGACATAAATCGTAGAAGACATGCCAAGACAAGAGGACACAAGATGTGGCGTTAGCCAAGGACAAACCCCAATGTGGGGAAACCCTTGATCAATTCTTCTTATATGTTCTTCAATGGTTCAACAGAGAGAGAGAGAGAAAGATAGTACACTTACAACAGAGGTCAACACTTCGATTTTCTAGATAAGAGAATCTATCATCTCTACATGAGATCAGTTGAAGACATGCTGCTTCAACTGATACTCCAAGGTGACTCCTTCACCTATCATTGTGTTGCATCTCGTCCATGTGCTGCACCTCACTGTGTTGCACCATGTTACAACATCATACCATGTTCTTGAGTTGCACCATGCTGCTCCACTGCTGAGATGTACCTCATCACGTTGTACACAACTTGTTGCACACAACTTGCTGCTCTTAATCATCATGCTATTGCACTAGTTGTCACTAATTTATGAGATAGGTCATCAACATTCAGTGCTCTTCCTTCATACAATCAACAATGTAGGTCTTCAAGGTGAGGCTCTACCACTTAAGCGATCCTTAGATCAAACTATGCTGCTGTCTATGGCTTACGGCCTAGCCCAGTGGCAAATTAAGCCTATGATTATTGAGTCCAACAAGATTGACTCAATGTGATTATACACAAGGACAATTTTCTTCATTGTAATGACAACCTTATAAACTGTCCTCATGAATAGCCTCATCACTGCACTGTCACCACACTTCTATGACATAGTCTTTGATGTTGTCATGATCACTGGTTAGGGCACTTTTGGTTGTAGCTTAGGGATCCAAACAGCCCTAAAACAACAACCTCTTGTTCCTCCTTATTGCGAATTCTACTACCCCTCAAGAATAACATTAACTTGCCCAAACAGTGCTTAAATAGGACACGTTGTCACCTACAAGAATGTGGCATTATGACAGTTACTTAGATGACTGTAACAGGTCTCTTAGTGTTGCGTATAAGGTCTTCTTGTTGCAGAATAAGGGTTGCACATAACAATGGCTAGGGCATCATCCTAGATTGTGTCTAAGAGCTTTCCTTGACAACGTTTAGGAGGAGCTTCTTCAGGCAACATATAGGTCCCCCATTGACTACGTATAAGTCTCCTTCAGGATTGCGGCTTAGGGCTCCTCAACAGCAAATATATTAGGTCGCTTTTGACAACGTTTAGTCCTCTGTGCAATGTATAGAAGCCTCCTTCAACTGCGGATATAGGGTTGTACTTAGACCTTCTTTTGCTACGTAATAAGACTTGCAGTAGGGCTCCTTCCAACTGTGGCTATTACTCTTTTATGACTACGACTAAGGCTTATTAAGGCCTTCTTTATGCAACGTATAAGGATCCTCCTTGAATGCATCTATAGGGCTTGTGTCTAGATGTCCAACGTATAGATCTCTCCATGGCTAAAGCTTGATCTTCATTTAGGGGAATGTAGAGGTCTCCTTCATGACAACGTATAAGATAGGGCATCCTCTAGGGCAACGTATCCTCTTTAGGTCTCTCCTCCCACCAAAACCCAAAGACAAGTGGAGAGGAAGAGATAACCAAGAGGATGAGTGTCTAAATGACTTGAAGTTCTCCTTTATTTATATTAAAACGTTGAGCACAAGTGGGGTTTATTTGGTTGTTGGCCGACCTTGACGAATTGTCCCATAACAAAAATAAATTCATATCTCCATGAATACATATTGGAATCGGATGATCTTTAGATCACTCCTACACCTCTCAATGAGAGGGATCCAAGACAAATATCAGTTTCCATTAATAAGATGACCCACATGGAGTTTGGCCCTAGTTGCCAATTTTAACATTAAGATATTCATGTAGAAGTAGCATACTTAGTATAGGACCTCATCCAGGATGAAATAAAATTTGTTCATGATTTAGAATCTTAGAAGACCTCCATCATCAAAAGAAAAGAAACATTTGCAAGGCAAAGGTCTTTAAGATCCTATGATGGAATATTCAAAAGAAGGTTCATGAACCAAAGCAGATGTCTCATTGGGAATCCCATTCATGGGATTCAAGAAAAGGACGATATGCAGGCAAGCTAAGATGAAGCAAGAAGGGCCACACCAAGGACAACCAAATGAAGCTAAGATGATCAAAGGAGAATCAAGATGAGGTATGTATGCATCAAAGTTTAATCATGTTACCATTTGTATATTATTGAGTCATGGGAATAGTTCTATAACATGATCAAGTAGGAAAGAATCTCTTTCACCAATGACATGCTTGAAGGCATGTACTACAATGCAATAAAGCTCAACAAAAGGATATGCTGACATAAGGAGTATAAGATTGCTGACTAAGAAGTAGGAAGAAATGTTGAGTAGTCCAAGAAGCAAGCAATGAAGAACTGCTCTCACAAGGAGCATAAGGTGGTTGACTAATCTATCCAAGGAGAAGCAAATGAAGAAAGAGATCAAGCACATGAAGAACACCATGATCACAAAGAATCATTATCTGACAAAGAACCATTGAAGATATCTCCCGAAAGAAGGCAGGACAACTCTGACAAAGGAAGGAAGGACCCTTGACACCTATGAAGGCCTTGGAGATATGAAAGATGCACATAATTGATTCTACTCTACGAAGATGTCATGATGAAGAAGCCATCTAGCAAAAGAACCATTTAATGTTGAAGCAATATCAGGATGAAGTCATGTTGGGCTACTAGGTCGAAGCATGTAAACAAGCAAATACAATGAAGCATCCATAAGAAGAGTATTTTGAAGCATGGACATATGACAAAGGAGTAGCCAAATGACAAGAAAACCTGATGTATGACAAGAAAGCCACTTTCCATGAAGGAAGCAATGACATGACAAACCAAGAAGGAAAGTGATCAATGGATGGTGCCCTACCTAGAAGAAGTTCGAACAACGACTTCATGAAATCAAAGAAAGGAAGGAGATCAAGCAGCTGAAGGACCAATGAAGAAGAAGTTGTTGATGAATGAAAGAGTCCCTAGTTAAGAGGGAGCTCTCACTGGCCCCTGATCAAGAGGGAGTTTTGGATCACCCCTGATTACAAACGAGTGACAATTGTGTTTTTCCATCTCATGTATCATGCAATAGACCAGGACTAATAGCCATAAGTCTAGATGAAGGCCATGAATGGAAATGTACACACAAGATAGACACAACATTCTTGTCTTCACTTGGGAAGAAAGAATGGGAGGATTGGGTAATCATCTGGAATCTGATACTGTTTGAGAATGTGTAGGGCATCCAAGACAAGAGTACGCAAGAGAACCAATATTTTTTAGGGCTGGGAACCCAAGACAAGAATAGCCCCAGAAGGTCATACTCAGTGAACACCCGGGTGGGTATGTACCTTGAGAGACAATGACTAAGGTGTCTATAAATCATTGGTCTCGCCAACATTGTAGCTCATCATCTCATGAAGAGATGGAGTTGTTAGTCAAGGTCTTGCACTATGACAATATTGATTGATATAATGTTATAACAGATGGATTGCAAATTTGGTTTCTCTTATGTGAATTCTTCAGAGATTGAAACATAGCCAAACACCTTGCAATGTTGTATGAATACCTTCCTAGTTAAGATGGAGTGAAGGAAGTGTAACTAGGTTCGGTCTTCATAAATATACTTTTGATATTTGTATTCATTTAAGAAAAAAAATATTATTTCATAACATATGTCAATGGCTGCTCCTTGATCAAGAGGGAGTTTTAGATCACCCCTGATTACAAACGAGTGACAACTGTGTTTTCCTTCTCATGTATCATGCACTAGACCAGGACTAACAGCTGTAAGTCTAGATGAAGGCCATGAATGGAAATGTAGACACAAGATAGACACAACATTCTTGTCTTCACTTGGGAAGAAAGAATGGGAGGATTGGGTAATCATCTGGAATCCGATACTCTTTGAGAATGTGTAGGGCATCCAAGACAAGAGTAGGCAAGAGGACCGATATTCTTTGAGGGCTGGGAACCCAAGACAAGAATAGTCCTAGAAGGTCATACTCGGTGAACACCTGGGTGGGTATATACCTTGAGAGACAATGACCAAGGTGTCTATAAATCATTGGTCTCGCCAACTTTGTAGCTCATGATCTCATGAAGAGATGGATTTTTTAGTCAAGGTCTTGCACTATGACAATGTTGATTGATATGATGCTATACCAGATGGATTGCAAATCTGGTTTCTCTTATGTGAATTCTTTAGAGATTGAAACATAGCCAAACACCTTGCAATGTTGTATGAATACCTTCCTAGTTAAGAGGGAGTGAAGGAAGTGTAACTAGGTTCGGTATTCATAAATGTACTTTTGATATTTGTATTCATTCATTCAAGAAATATTATTTTATAACATATGTCAATGACTTTCTTGCTCATTAAAATAGGTCTAGCACTAGTTAAAGTGCTACAGGTGAGTCCAATAATCAAAAGAAAAGGTTGAAGACCTTAACGGCATGTTACACCTTGTATGTTTATGTATTAGAGTCAAGAGAATACCTCCAAGAAAAGTCAACAAGTCTCCTCCATGCAACGACACCCATAAAGAAGCAATCCGAATTAGATATGTCAAGTTGGCCCACTGTCCTGCAGTTGCCCTCAAGTTGGCCTAAAGGAGGGACAATCCTCTATATATAAAGGTTGTCCACTCCTCTAAGTAAAACACAATCTACCTCTGAAATTAGCGAAGAAGAAGAACCAAGAAAGGGTGAAGAAAGTCGAAATACAAGGAGACTCTAGTGGAGTGAAGAAGGAGAGAAAAAATCGAAGTTTATAGGGTTGTTCTAAGGAGGATACGCAGTCACACATGTGAGAAATGAAGGGTAGTCTGCGGATATAATAGCAGCAAGATCACAGTGATATATTCCTCCTTGTTTGGGCTAGTAAACTTAGGCCTATAAGGCCCCCTACCCAAGCAAAGAAGAACGGAGTCAAAACCTAAGGGAAACCTCCCACACGTGCGAAAAACTAGGGCTGCAGTGCTGTCACATCAAGTCTACAACCTCACATCAAGAAGGAGCTAGGTTGGTTAATAGAAGGAAGGCATCATCTTATGTGAAAGAGTTCACTAAAGATAAAGGAGAAATATCTCTTCTAGAACTAACCATAAGAAGGTCTATCACCAGTTTGCCGAAGGAATTAGGAGGATGAAGTGCCGGAAGAAGTAGGACAAAGTGTCGTGAAACAAAGTACAGGAAAAAGGAAGTGTTTGACTTGTGCTTGACGGATATTCTTGTCAAGGATCTAGGGTTTGAAATTGATCAAGAAGAAGCTTCAATAAGAGAAAGTTACTAAAGGGTTTTCCTCTCAAGAGAATAGAGGTTTTGGCCCTAGCAGAGAGCCAACATCTTGTGTTCTTGTTTTATGTTTTGATAGTAATTTGATGAAGCGCACACACATGCATTAATAAGCAAAGAAGAAGATTAAAGTTAACAAGAAAAGTAAAAAAGACATCACAAATTGTTATCTAGTCCCAAAGAATCACTCTATACCTAATTGCCCTAGTTCCTTTAACACAATTCACAACGATCTTAAAAGGAGGGAGATTTCTCTATTTATAGGTTAGGATTTCAACATCTTTCCTCCTTTTGCTTGAAAAACAAACGACTTTTCATGCACTATATGCTTCACGATTAAGTCAAACTACAAGTTTTTTCATTACATTACTTAAATCTGAATATATGTGAGACATCCCACCAATTAAAGGTTTGATTTGACCAAAGGTGGTCCGAATTGATCAAAGGGTACAATGTTGCATCAAGAAATAGCTTGACATTCCTTGAAATATTAACTTGAGTGCTTAGGAAGTCAAAAATTCCACTTTGTTTGCTCAATGTTAATTGACGTTGGTCTTTCCAACAGCTAGTATAATGTAGATGACCTCCAGTTTCTTGGTGCACAGATGATTCAAACCATGCTTTTAGGCTCCTTGCTTGATTTTGACTAGAAATGTCCCTTAGATTGCTTCTAGACCTAAATTGCTTTCGGTTTTGCCTTAACATTCCTCCAAATTAACCTTTACATGATCCAATGGGTAGAAGGGGTGGACCAAGTTCAGTGATGGTCTTTTGTGAGGGACCATTGTGAGAGAAAACCTAGGCTTTATGTGTTGAGGGCTTATCAAAAAATTAATAGTACCCCCATTCATACTTTTACTAATGAACCCTTTCTCTTATATCCTCTCTCTCTATCTTTTGTTTTTGCCCCTTTCCTAGGCTTCATCACCACTAATGGGTCTCTCTGAGTCGTCTTCTCAGGTAGGGCCCGACTTCAGATGGCTTCTCCTTAGATGGGACCAATCGCGGTCCTTTTCCTTTGCCGATTAAGGACTTTGGTCTTGGTTGTCACATCCTATAGACTGCAGCTATGGGATCACATCTCCAACCATTGCTCTAATGCTTGCTTCCACTCATCCATTGTATTCCCCAATTCAACACTAGGATTGTTAACTTTTTCTTCTTTCCTTTACTATTTGTGCTCCGGAGTTGTCAATTCTCATCTCTTTCATTTTCTATCTCAAATAGTGTTTCCACCTCTTACTTCTTGGCTTCAATTGTTCATCTCTATTGTTGTCCCCTCTTGTGTATTTGGTTTAGTTTTTTGGTCTTCACTTCAATAACTTTGATCTCTCTTTCCTCCACTAGTTCATCCATACCTTTGCCACCCCTCCTTCGTTGTCCTCTTATCACCTTCACTCGATTCTCATCCTCATCGAAATTTACTATTTTTATCGCCTCCTTGTATGTGTCAAGGCATTTACTTTTAAGTTTTAGGTTTTGTTACCACTATCTAGCAAGCCTTAAGGAGGGAAAGCCTAGTAGGTCAAATTATTAGCCCAAGGCCCCTAACATTATAAAATGTGCAAAATACATGCCTTGGTCACAAGTTGACCAAGTATCTTTTTCAAGTTATTAAATAATAATCCACCTGTTAGCTTAATTGATGATGTCATGCTGATATCAGGATGTTGGAGGACCACGTTGAGTCCTATTGCTGCCAAAGTGTGTGAAAGGGTTCCATAAGTGATTCAGGTAATTCCCTTCATATCAGAGATGTTCTTTATGTTCTAGGATTGAGGCAAAATCTTGTTTCGGTAGCCACCCTTGAGGACAAGGGATATGATGTCATCTTCAGCAGAGGTAAGGCATACCTCCAACACTTAGCTTATGGATCTAAGAAGTAAATAGGTGTGAGGGTGAAGAATCTCTACAAGTTGTAGGTAGAGACAGGTACAACCTTGAGCAGTAAGGCAGGTAGTGCACATAGTAGAGAAGTGATGGTTGAGCGAAAAGAGGATAGAGCTCTCAATATGGATCCTCAACCAGTATCTCTATTCTAGGTTAAGCTAGTAGGCAGTTGGGTTGACCAACAAGATGAGGAGGAGCAGCAGTAGAGCTCGCAGAGTATGGTGGGAAAGAACAAGTCTTCAAAGCAGGTTTTGCAGAAGAAAGTAGGGAAGCCTTTTAGTTCAGAGAGAGCAACTGCAGCAACGAAGAACTTGGTAGTGTTGGGGACATATCCATGTGGACGAGGTCTTTCTAGGAACACCTTCCTTGCTAAGAGGGAGTGTTGAAATTAGCAAGAAAAGTGATTCATTGACTTGTGCCTTAATTTAAGGAGTCAAAGTCAAGTTCCTTTTTTGAGCATGGTCAAGTTCCTAAAATTTAGGAGTTTCCCTAAAAATTAGGAGTACATGAGGCAGTTAACTGATGTGTTGTAGTTGAAGGTCAAGTTTTGATCTTCTAGTGTGATTTAAATTGGGAACTGAAAGCTTAAGTGGAGTTTGGCTCCTAAGTTTTAGGAGGATCCAATTAACTAGTTATGTTGACTTTTGTTAACTAGAAAAGCTCCAGTTCAATTCCTTAACTAGAAAGTCACTAATTTTAACCATTTGAATTTCCTTTAAAAGAACGAATGAACGCACAAGTTTAATCATTATTTTGGTGAGCACGAGTCGGTGAGACCAAATAATAGGAAGCACAAAGTTGTGTGTATGGAGCTTGTGAGAGAAGATGAACAAGCCTAGGAAAGGCTTGCTGGAATTGGAGAAGGATGAATTCCTTGGGTAACGAAGCAGAGATCAGAATTCTTGCATAGGTTTCAAGCTTAGATTAAGCAGAAAAGACAAGTGTGTCTTTCAGATTGAAACCATTTTAGTGTAAGAGATCTAATGCTCAATTTTCTTCAATAAATTCTCAATAATCAAGCAGAGGGTTTTCCCAGTTGGGTTCCCTAGAAAAATAGTGTGTTTAATTGTTTGTGAATATGTCTTTAATTCTGTTCAATTCTGCTGCAAATTTGAAGTAGAGAAATTTTGTGTTTTAGTGAAAAGAAACTAGTTTTCAGTTTTCAGATTGTTCACTATAACGGTTGCAGAATTTCAAGGAAAGTCTACACTCCACTGTCAAAAAGGTACGAAATTGCATTTATCATCAAATTTGAATTTTTCATGATGTAAAATTTACATAGATGAAGGATGGCTCATTGGAATTTGCATGTGTTTTTTACTATGTTGCATGTTGAGAACATCTTGGAATACCCAAATAAGCCTCATCCATAATTTTATGATAAACCTCCAACATTTGATGGTGCCTTTGTGGTTGTAGTCTCACATGTCTTGGCATTTATAGGGCATATCCCAAAATTTGAAGAAAGACATGAAGATGTCGTGATGAGGTTATTTATTCTCTTTGGGACAAGGGCATAGTGGTTGGCCGAAGCACTCTTGTACGCTGAGGAGCATAACTTCTCTCAAATCCTTGGTTGAGAGTTTTCTCAAGCTTTGTGACACTTCAGCATTTGTGGGCAGCCCTATAGGAAAAAGGCTTTCTTGGTCTTTTGAAGGCTAGGAAGGCATTAATGAAGCTGAAGGCAAAGTGCTAGGAGAGCCTTTGGATGAAATTGAATCACATAATAATGTTTTTATTGTGCAAAAAGCGCAGCCTTGTGACACCAATAATGAAACGAAAGGGCATTCTCAAGAAAACTCTGAATTTCCAGAAGAAAGATAAGAAGATTTGGTTCCAAGTGGTGGTGATGATGCTGCTGTTATTGGTAAAGAATGTAGCCCAAAAGTTGAGGAGGACAATGCTGCTATATCCACTGAAGAAGGTACTGCAGATTTGGGGACTTATGAACAATCTAAGGAAGGTAATATTGGTAGAAGTATTGAAGAAAATGTACCTCACAAAGAAGGCTTGCTTGTTGTTTTAGAGAAGGATTGGTGTTGGGTGTTTGAAGAGGGCAGCATGGCTGATCATTTTGAAGATGATGATGTTGATATTGCAAGACAAGTAAGGAAAATTGAGGCTGTTCAGATTGACAATAAATCTACTCCTTTGAAGGAAGCTGTGTTATCAGATTTTCAAAAGGACAATGCTGATGACCAAAGGAATGAAACCACCATTGAAAGAGATATAGAGTTGGATAGAGGATTTGAAGGATGTGAAAATATTCTGTAGTTGAATCCAAGATCATATATAGTGTGCTTCAAGGGAAGTCCCATCTATGAGGATTATGAAATATTCATACACCTATGTTCTAGTAATGATAGCATCCATGAAAATCAGTCCAAGGAAGATGAGCAGGACGGTGCTGCCACCAAAAGTGAATATTCTACCAAGAATGTTAGCTTGGAAAATGAGCAGTTTGCTCCAGACCTTATTAATAGATCACATGTGAAGCACAGCTGCATTTTGTGCCCTAAGAATGGTGTCACCGATGTACATCACAGTGATAAATTTTCTTTATACCTGAAAATAGAAGTGAATGTAACGAAGCTGATGGCATTTGTTATAGTCCAAATTTATGACCAGAGTTTGAACAAGGTGTCATTATTGGTCACTTGGATGAAACCTTCACTAAAAAAGGAAAGCTACAGGGAATTGGACACCTTGAGGATGATCTTCAACAATCTCAGAGAAACAGACCTAGTTGAGCACCCAGATGAGCAACCTGTTGTCAGGACAACATTAGAAAGAAAATGTGCCATTCCCAGCCCCACAAAACGGATGAATGGTAATACATGGTCTCATCAAAATGACATCAAACTTGAATTGATGCCCAGGCCAGAAGTTGCTGGTCTTGAAGATTGTATATTGAATGTTAAGGCTGCTAAAAAAATTGAATACGTCTCTTTTTTAGCATGTGATGAACAGATAGGAAAATTAGGACAGAAGGATGAGGGAACTGGGGATATTGGTGACTGTACAGTGCATATTTCAGTGGCAAAAGGAAAACAAAATTTTCAGTTGGGCAGTTTTGGTCACTCGAGTATAAATGAGGTTAAAGCTTTAATTTCAAATTGTAGTTTTAATGGTAACCAGACAATCATCATACAGTCGTATGATTGTCACAGAGGTAAGGAAAATATATGAGGTGATGGGCAGTCTTCTATTGATACAAAAACTGGCTACAGAAAAAGGAAAGACAGGGTTGTTCTTATGATTCTTTCTGATCATGACTATGATAATAGTAACACAAAAAAAGTGAGAAGATACACTATCCCATTGAAAATGTTCATAACTGCATGGAAGATTGGGTATCTAGAGAATACTATAGATTTCTTAAGAAGTTGATTTCTTTCCTACTACGGAAGGGCATCTATAACTTAGCATAGACATCCTCCCTAGAATTCTCACCTATATGGGATGAAGAGTGGCAGACAGCAGACTTCCTATGTTGATGTATGTAGCTTGGGCATGTACTTCTGCACAGAACTATCTGTCTAGGCATGCAGAAATTGCCCCAGATCTCCTTAAAACATTTGCTCAAGTGTGAGCAAGTTACTAATGTAGCTTAGCATAAGTCTAACTTAGGAAAAAAGTATATATTGTTATGTTGGCTTATTGAGCTTAAAAAAACTTGGGAAAAGTAAATAATTTATTGTAGCGATTATGTTTTAATCTTAGTGGTTGATCTCAAGTGAGGCGAGATCTAATCTCGATCGTTAATCACTTTAATATTAGGGTTAGGGTTAGGGATTTAGCTCAATGAAAAGACACAAACAAGGTTAAGGAAAGGAGAAAGACACATTAAAACAATAGAAGATTGAGAGAGGCATCTTAGTGAACAATGCATTGGGTCTAAGGGAGTGCAAGGAGGCTAGAGATCTAGATCTGCAAAAAAGATTAAGCACCGATCTAGGGCAGATTTGTTGGATCCAATCCAAGTTTATTTGTGTTATGCATTTTCTCAATTGGGCCGTTATCCCATGATGGGAGCTCAAGTAGATTTTGAATCATTGTTAATGTTGAATTGATTTGATTGGGTAGAATCTATTTGTTTCATTTTATGAGATTGGTTGTTGTATTTTTGCTTCCGATGTTAAGAACTTAGCCATACCTTTATTTAGTAGATCTATAATCTCCAAGGTCAATAAAATGTCGAGTGCTAGGTTCAGAGAAAAATTAACATGGTATTTGTTACCACTCAAACTAGCAAGGAGCATAAAAGGGATTCCTAAAGGGACAATTGAGGCTTAGCCCACCGTCACTTCAGGTAAGACTCCCTACTCTTTACGAACTTTCACCGATGGGAGGAGACCTAGTATATAGAAAGTCACTTGTGAAAGATGAATCAACCAATGGATGTTTAGTGACCTCAATTGTAACGACCCATCTATAAATACAAAAAACGCAAGCATAATAGCAGGTATATGGTACATGCATATGATAGCTACATATGCATGTGTCGCATACACCACACTAGTATTTTAAACTAAATTGATTATAAGTGCTAAATACCATGACACTTCTTGGAATAGAAGTTCTACTCATTCATCAATATTGCATGTATGATTAGATCAAAGAGGACTATATATATATATATATATATAATATAATGCTCTGAATGATAAAATTATATTAATAAATTAATAAAATAAGGTTAAATATATACAAATATTAATTAAAAAAAGATCCATATATAAGTTATAAATGTTTATTAAAAACAAATATAAATAAAACAATGTGTTATGTTAAAAATATATATAATGTTATAATGTTCTAATCGTACATGTATAGACAAATGCGAAGGTCATATTAAAAGAATAATTAATAAATACTATATGATTTAAAAACATAAAGGGATTCATTCTTGACCTGAAGGAAGACCAGGAGGGGATACGTGGGCGCGGGTCTGTCATCAGCAGGGTGAGCGGTGGCTGCAGATGGAAGGGCGGCCATCGCCAAACTAGAGGATAAAGACCACAGGACAGGGATTAGAGGAAAAACCGGAGGGAAGAATTCGGAAGGAGAAGGGGAATCAGCCATTGGAAGAGCTTGAGAGTTCTGAGGTTCTGGGCACGGGGGAACAGTCCGCTTCTATTAAGAAGCTTACTGGATTGAGCAGCCAAGCTCTGCTCAATCTAGCTGGGAGGATTCGGTCTCTCGGTAACTGGAGCAGCGTAGCCGGAGGCATCTTCAACTGCAGGAGTACAGGTAGGTACCTCAACAGTCCCGTTAATTGATTTTGTCAGGTTTCTGTCGAAAATGTTACAGGTTCATGCTTTAAATCCCTTACTGTTTTCTGTACATCTGTTTTCGGCTCTTACATATGTTATCAGAGGGTTGTTCAAACTCTTTCGACCTCATAAGCCCTACGCTCGTGTAAATTTTTGTGGGTTAAAACATTTGCAACCACATGACAGTGTCGCTGCTGCAATTTTGTTTGTGGAAACAGCGGTAGTCCACCTATCTCTGCGACTATTCCACGAAATTCCCAACTGTCACTTCCGGTCCCCTCACCGTGTAGCTCGTACCCTTCCTTGTGCCACCTGCACTTTTCCATCGTCGAGATTATGGCGTGCATTTTCATTTCTCTATGAAATCCTGCTATATTTAGCGCAATTAATAGAGCAATCCGCTCCATCGAATTGGCTATCAAGCAGTCGCGCAAGCTTTTCCGAAGGCTCTGGCCTTGATCAGGCTCTGCTGATAAATATAATTTCAGCGTGCCTATTCAAAAGTCCCCTTTTTGGAGTTTTTTGCGAAAATCCGCCAAAACATTTGCAAAAAATTTCTAGCAGAGAATCCGTCAAAGTTATAGGATTCCCTGCAACAAGACTTGAGCGCCACAAGAGAACTATAACGAGTTGAGCGTCTAAATCTATGGATCGCCTCTTATTATACTTCTCCAGTATCGATGCTCGTCGGATACACATTGCATTAAAACTCTTTTTTTTTCCTCCAGTGTTTGTATCGTTGTTAAACAGTCAGTCTTGTAGTACACAGTTTTCTATCTCTTATTGAACAAAGTAGTATTGAGATTTTATTGATGAGTCTCAGGGGTAGTTTTGGGAAGGATTTAGGATTTATCCATAGGAAATTGTGGGCTTTTCGGTGTGTATTGTCGTCAGGATGAACTGGATTTTGCTCAGGATTGACTTCTCCAGGCTTTTTTCTAGGTTCTATTTGGATTGTTTTCCTACGAAAACTACGAAGGGAAACCACAGATATAGTTTTTTTTCAGTTGTGTATTATTAAAACCTAGCTCTCCGCGCCCTGTTTGTGGACAGGCTTTGGAATTTGTTTAGGTGAAAGTTCGGTTTGCAAACATGTTGGAGTACAGAAAATATGTTGGGCATGTCGATTGTTCGTTTGTGGAAATGGATCCCACTGGTCGCTACGGCAGATATAATGAAGTTCTTGGAAAGGGAGCTTCCAAGATTGTCTACAAGGCTTTTGATGAAATAGATGGAATGGAGGTAGCTTGGAACCAAGTCAAGCTTACTGATGTTCTCCGGACACCCGATGATTTGGAGAGATTGTACTGTGAAGTGCATTTGCTTAGGACTTTAAAGCACAAAAACATTATGAAGTTCTACACTTCATGGGTAGATACGAAAAAGCAAAACATCAATTTCATCACAGAGATGTTCACATCTGGAATGCTTAAAGAATATCGGCAGAAACACAAGCGTGTGGACATCAGAGCTATTAAAAAAAATTGGGCCGTCAAATCTTGCGTGGGCTGTTTTATCTGCACAGCCATGACCCACCCATTATTCACCGAGACCTCAAATGTGATAACATATTTGTCAATGGAAATCTGGGAGAAGTGAAGATTGGGGATCTTGGTTTGGTTGCAGTTCTTCATCACAGCCATGCGGCTCACAATGTTATAGGACTATACTTTGCTACAAGACTTTCGTTACCAGCATACACTCTCGCATCCGCTACAAGGGTTTTGTCATAAGTCTATCCCCTCGCATATGTCACAAGTCTTATGCTACATATGCACTCGCATGGCATTTCTGTTTGATGTCACTCGCATGACATTTCTGTTTGGTGACTCTCACATGGTATTAAAATAGGGTGGCTTACATAGCATTATAGTTGTATGCTATTAGTTTGATCTGTGGCATCTCGCACTCAGAGGTATGCTATCGTATGCTATTATGTTGATGTGGTATGGTGCCTATCCTCAGTAGCCGCTTTCTATATTAAATTCTATGATGTGTATCATCAGTAGCATTGCTACACTATGTTTTATGGCTCACTACTAATGTGTTGTGGATCGCATTCTTTTCTAGCTCGTTATGTCACAGTGATAACACACATTATCTTCTTGGTTCGCTATATAATAATGTGACTTGACATCACATCTATGTTTTCCGTAATAATATATTAACCTCGTTCAGATCTATGATGTTATGGAATCTTCGGCTTCTCATTCTACACAGTGGCATTGACTCATGGCATGAGTTTCGAACTCAATACAGAACAGTGGTATCTTTACAGTGTCTTGATAATTAACATAACAGTGTTTTGGTTGTTCATTGTGTGTTTGTGATACTTAAGAGAATTTGTATTTGCAATAAATAACTAACAGGACCCTGATGCCAATGTTGAAGCTTGAACACACTTTTGCATTTTCTTTACAGATACATTTTTTTCTTTCGAAGATAAGTACTTCCTCAGAACCCTCTTCACTATATTTTTGATTGATTACATGGCATTTGTCCAAGCTTAAATTTATCTTTTCCTTCTTGAATTTTGGGTAAATGGATTCAAGTGAAGAATTTTGGCGTGATGAAACACTAGTCACATTTCCTTCATTCAGAACATTTGTGACTAAACTGCTTTTATTTAGTTTCCTCATAATGGTTCCACTCTTCTCTTTCCCTTCGTAGGTCACGTTTTCCTGTCAATAACAAATCGCAAAGCTTCCAAGTTTGACCAAACAAGAAAAAAATAATAAAATGACAGAAAACCTCCTAACAATGAAATGAAGTTAGGGGCAATTAGAATTGTCTAAAATTATCATTATACTCACAATTTTGTACAGTAGACTTCAGGATGTTGGAAAATGGTCACCATTGTTCCGTGCATTTTATGTTAAATACGCTAATGTCAGTGTCCATGGAGTTTGGTTGACTATTCAACCAGGAAGCCAAGTTTGAGTAATCTTAGTGCAATGGTAATGAACTATGTCAATGAAATGTTGAGAATTGATAACTAGAAACATTCATGTAATGTGTTTGAAGAACTCACCCTGAAACCATTACCTATGGGGTGAGTTAATAAGTGGAATAACTCAACTTTTCTTGTAAGTCCATTTTTTTGTGGAAAAGTAAAAGTTCCACCTTGATCTGGTCATGTTGAAATTTCAGTGATTGAGTCATTTTAAAATGGGCTAAAACATACAAGGCCAAAGTTCCATGGTCAAAGATCCTGTTCAAAAGGTGGAACTATAACTTCCAGCAAAGTTCCACTTGGATTTGGAGAAAAAAAAAAATCAGCCAAAAAGGTTGAGCCTGTCGAATTAATAACTTACTCCTTACCTTATAAGTAGACTGCTGACCTGTATCTCTTCTAGATTTTAATCATGACATGTCTATGGTAAATTTCCCGGCTAATTATATATATTATAGGTCTAAATCCATATCTAAGTAATATATTCAAAAATATAAATATGTATGCCCTTCTTTAAAGGTAATAGCTAAATTGAGATGTGATGGGTATGTTGCCGATGTTCATTAGAACGAGGCATTTAACATTTTCATTTTGTGAATGTTATTTAGTAATAAATTTTAGATGATCTACCTTAAGAGCTAATGACCATACACTTTTGCATTATTTCATATTAGGATAGAATACCCTGCATTAGGACAAGGAGGTCGCGAGACCACCCTCCTTGACCTCGGTACCAATAAGATCTGCCTAGCAGATAAAAATAGCAAAAACTATACCCGTTTATGAATGTGAAGTTGCAAAAGAAAATTATATGTTAAATTCAATTGTCTACCTCAAGATTTTTATAGAATTTTATTATGTATACAGGAACCATTACAATGGTAAAGACATATGAACGACGACGACATGCTTGGGCAGCATCACCATCATTAATGCCGCCACCGTCGCCATCATCATCCCCATTGCCACCACCATCACCATCGTCACCACCAAGACCATTATCAACATCAATCGCCCCAGCACCAGAGTTGACTGTGATAATGAACTCATTGGAAGCCTTATTAGAGACATTGAAAGAATCAACTAAGGCTAAGACCAAAGAGGAATTTCAACCTTTAGCTACCAATTCGGCGGAACCAAAGAATTTTGAGCCCAAAAGATCAAAAGAAGACATTTCTAGGGAGCTTAAGAAAATTAGACTCCCAGAATTCTCAGGAGGTCGAGCAGTGAACGCGCTAAAGCATGGTTAGAAGGAATGTATAGATGTTTTAGATTAAGAGAATATTCTTCTTCAGCAAAAACAAAAATTGTTGTATTTCAATTAAAGGAAAGTGCCTTGATTTGGTGGGGAAATCTGGAAAAGCAACTGCACCTTACATCGGATAATGTCCCTTGGGAACTATTTGAGGAAAGGTTCCGCGCAAAGTATTTACCTCCATACTTTCAGCAACAGCAAGCCAGAGCCTTTCATACATTAATTCAAGGAAATAAAACAATGGAAGAGTACGAGATAAGGTTTATGGAGCTTATAAAATACATTCACTACTTAGATTCTGATGAACGTCAAGCTGAATGCTTCATATTTGGGTTAAATCCTCGCATCAGAGTCTTGGTAAGCATGTGGAAACCATCATCAATAGCTGAGGCGGTTGAATGTGGTCATTATGCAGAAGAGCACTTTGGAATCAAAAAGGATATAGGGCCAGCAGAACCTTTACAATCAGGATTTCCAGGAAAGACTCCCCGAAACTTCTTCAGAGGAGGTAGCTCGAGGCCACCTTACGGTAACAGGTTTACCCCAAGAAATATAGGAACAAGAGCTCCCATGGCAATAAACACTATAGCCGTGGAATCATCAAACACCAGTCCATGGACATCTCGAGGGACTGTCGGTAGGGGAAGAAATTCGAGAGGAATCAACATGAGAGGACGAAGCTCATTGTCTAGAAATTACGTTCCGATTCAAGAGGATCAACGTAGCTTAATTGTTGAGGATGTGGGGGACCGCATTTTCAATGTGATTGTCTAGAAGCTTCGTTGAATATATTGCATAGGACTGGAAAGGAACCAATATCAAACAATCGAGGTAATCATAGAATTCATGCAGTAGTCAGCAACGACCAAGCAGCGCATCAATCCACTGTAGTGGAATCTTCAGGTATTATCAATGGTATAAAACTCAAAATCTTATTTGATACTGGTGCCACAGATAGTTTCATTTCGTCATATGCATTAAACAAATGTGGGTTGGCAGCTCGCAAACAAAATGATTTCAATCAGGTGGAAATGGCCTCAAGAGAACTCCAATCCGTGGGCTTAAGTGTGGATCAATGCAAAATTGACCTAGTGGTCTGTACGACTAAACTGAAAGTTTATGTCACAGCCTTGGGAACTTATGATCTTATCATAGGTATGGATTGGCTAGAAGCTCATCAAGCTTGGGTAGACTGTTATGGGAAAAGAATTCTAGGTATAAATGATGAAGGAGAAGTAATCCAAATTCAAGGAATCAAGAGAAAGGTATGTTTATGCTACATATCAACAATGAACATGAAGCGTTGTCTAAGGAAAGGTTGTCAAGCTTATGTAATTCAAGAAGTAAGCGAAGAAAAAGGACCATCTTTAGGACAATATCCGGTGTTAGCCGAATTCCCGGATGTATTTCCAAAAGAACTACCAGGATTACCCCCGGTAAAAGAGTTGGATCTCACTATTGAATTAAAACCAAGTACCTAACCGATCTCTAAAACGCCTTATAGAATGACAACTCCAGAACTTCAAGAATTGCAAATTCAATTGAAGGAACTACTGAATATAAGGCATATTCGGCCCAGTACATCACCTTGGGGTGCTCCTGTAATTTTTGTGAAGAAGAAAGATGGATCTTTAAGATTATGCATAGATTATCGGGACTTAAATCGAGCTACAATAAAGAATCAATACCCTATGCCTCGAATCGATGATCTTTTCGATCAAATGAAAGGAGCTGCTATCTTTTCAAAAATTGATCTTCGATCAGGCTATCATTAGCTAAGGATTTCTGAAAACGATATTTCTAAGACTGCATTCCAGACACGTTTTGGACATTATGAATTTACTGTGGTACCATTTGGATTAACAAATGCACCAGCAGTATTCATAAATCTTATGAACAGTGTTTTCCGCGAATATCTTGATCAATTTGTACAAGTCTTTTTAGATGGTATTCTCATCTATTCCAAGAATAAGAAAGAGCATGAAGATCATTTACGGATAGTATTGTCCTGCCTTAGAGAACGTCAGTTGTATGGAAAACTATCCAAGTGTTCATTCTTTCAGGAAAGAATTCATTATTTAGGACATATCATATCAGGTGAAGGGATTTCAGTAGATCCTGAGAAGGTAAAAGCAATCATGGAATGGCCAATACCGAAAAATGCACATGAGATACGAAGCTTTATGGGTTTAGCCGGTTATTACCGAAGATTTGTGGAGGGATTCTCCAAAATCGCAACGCCGATTACAACCCTTCAGCATAAAGGTGTTACGTATGAACGGACCGAGAAATGTAATAAAGCATTCTCTGAACTCAAAAGACTACTCACCAGTGCACCAATCCTAAGAGTCCCAGATATGGACAAAGATTTTACGGTATGTACTGATGCATCCAAACAAGGGCTAGGTGTAGTGTTGATGCAGGATAGGGGAGTGATAGCATATGCTTCCAGAAAGTTAAAACCTCATGAAGAACTCTATGCTACTCATGATTTAGAATTAGCCGCTGTAGTGCTAGCTTTAAAGATTTGGAGACACTATCTAGTGGGACAAAGTTTTACACTTAAAAGCGACCATCAAAGTCTACAATATTTGTTCACCCAAAGAGACTTAAATGCCAGACAAAGGTGATGGAGTGAATTCCTAAGTGAATATAACTTCGGAATATCATACATTAAGGGAAAAGAAAATGTGGTAGTAGATGCTTTAAGCAGAAGACCTCGGATATTTTCTCTCATGCCCATTAAAGTAGACTTAAGACAACGAGTACTGGAACATCTTATAAAAGATCGCTGGTATTTAAAGGTGAGATAGAGTCTTAAGGGTAAAAAGGCAAAAGAATCTAAATTTGAGGGATATGAATTAGAAAACTATGGAATCTTACGATTCCATGTAAGGATGTATATTCCTGATAATAAAGATCTTCGAGACACTATCCTTGGGGAAGCCCACAGAGTAGTATATTGTACTCATCCTAGAGTAGGGAAAATGTATGCAGATACCAAGAAACTCTTCTTCTGGTCAGACATGAAACGTGATATCACTCAATTTGTTGCAAAATGTTTGAAATGTTAGCAAGTAAAAGCAGATCATTGTCACCCAGTGGGTCTCTTACAACCTCGCGACATTCTTATGTCTAATGGGAGATCATTTCTATGGATTTTATCACTGGGCTACCTCTTACTTCTCAAAAACACAATGCCATTTTGGTAGTAGTGGATAAATTAACGAAAAGCGCCCATTTCATTCCCGTAAGAGATACTTACGATGTTGCTAACATAGCTCGAGTATTCATAAATGAAGTTATCAGATTTCATGGAGTACCTAAGAAGATTATATCTGATAGAGATTCGCGATTCACTTCTAGATTCTAGACTTGCACGTAGACAGCCTTAGGAACTCAGCTAAATTTAATCACTGCTTACCATCCTGAGACTGTTGGGCAAACAGAAAGAGTAAATCAAGTACTTGAAGACATGTTGCGAATGTATGTTATGGATCAGCAATCACACTGGGAAAAGTATTTACCCTTAGTCGAATTCGCATACAATAACAGTGATCACAGTTCAATTGGAATGCCTCCATTTGAAGCATTATACGGCAGGCCTTGCAGAACACCGTTAAGTTGGGACAGGTTAGAAGATCAAGTGATAATAGGACCAGAATTAATCCATGAAATAGAACAATAGGTAAGACAAATTAGACAACGATTAAAGGAAGCACAAGATAGACAAAAGAGTTACGCTGATGCTCACAGAACTGATAGGAGGTATGAAGTAGGGGATCATGTTTTCATCCGCATCAAACCGAATAAAAGTACTATTCGAAAGAGTTGGACCTGTTGCCTATTGTCTTGCCCTGCCACCTCACCTGCATAGAATTCATAATGTATTTCATGTTTCTATATTAAGACATTATATAACTAATCAATCTCATAACCTTCAATGGAAGGAATTGCAGGTATCGGACGAGGGAGTCGTATCGGTCGAACCATTACGTATACTGGAACGTAGGGTTCGACAGCTCAGGAATCGCCTGGTGGACCAAGTTAAGGTCCAATGGGACAAGTATAGTCCTGGATCAGCTACTTGGGAAAATACAAAGGACATATGTCAAAGATACCCTAATCTATGTCATTTTTGAAGAATTTTAAACTATGTTTAGTATATATTTACTTCACTGCAATCAGAGGCTCAGAACCATTTTGAATGATTATATATAAACGTGAAATTTTGTGACATAATATATGTTTTACTTCTGCTGGTATATGGATACCAAAACGATATATGTTGTTGATCTTACTAAATTATAGTTGTCTAAGTAAAGTTTAAGAGAGTTAAATGATTTTACTTCCGATAGAAATTAAGATATTATAACTCTGTTTTATTTATACATGTCAATATGATCAATGAAATAGAAATCAGGGAATAATTACATTTTAAATGAAAGTCAAACGACATGCATAGAATATGGCAAAATATGTTATACTATAGTGACATAAGTGAATAGTACATGAGTTATTTTGAATACGCTGATGCTCATTTTACGAATGCATGGGTGTATGATTGCAAATAATAAACAGTTACCGGGATGACCACGTGATGACAGAACCTCAGAACAATTAAAGCTCAAAGTGATTCTATGATAGGGTATTAGCCCTAATTCTCCTGGGAGGGGTGTAGGTGTTGTCCACCGTTTATCCTCCAAACCCTGGAGTCATGGGAGGACTGTGCGAATCATGCTCCCCTAGACATGCGATGATGACTGTCGGATGCCTACTGGGAATCAGGTCGGTATAACCGACGTTGTTGCCTTAGAGTTTATAAATGGTTAGGTCAGTAAAACTGACACTATGGCATACTCCAGTAGAGGATGGATAGGATGGGTGCGGAAGAGATTAGGAAGGATAGGATGATTTTAGAATAGCTTGGGAACCTGGATAGGGAAAGGCATGACCATTAAAATCATAAACCTAAAACACTAATTTATAGTCTCTTTTTATTAAAATAAAAATTTCTTTACAAACCTAAGAAAGGTGTACTAATTACTATCATAAGTAATCAGATAAAATAAAAACTCTAACTTCGAGACGAAGTTTTTTGAAGGGGGAGTGTATGTAACGACCCATCTATAAATACAAAGAACATAAGCATAATAGCAGGTATACGGTACATGCATATGATAGCTACATATGCATGTGTCGCATACACCGCACTAGTATTTTATACTAAATTGATTATCAGTGCTAAATACCATGACACTTCTTGGAATAGAAGTTATACTCATTCATCAATATTGTGTAATGTATGGTTAGATCAAAGAAGACTATATATATATATATATTATATATATATATATATATATATTATATGCTCCAGAATATTGATAAAATTATATTAATAAATTAATAAAATAAAGGTTAAATATTAATATAAATAATTAATTAAAAAAAGATCAAAGTATAAAGCTTATAAATGTTATATTAAAAACAAATATAAATAAAACAATGTGTTATGTTAAAAATATATATAATGTTATAATATTCTAATGGTATGTGTATATACAAATGTGAAGGTCATATTAAAAGAATAATTAATAAATACTATATGATTTAGAAACATAAAGGGATTCCTTCTCGACCTGAAGGAAGACCAGGAGGGGATACATGGGTGCGGGTCTGTCATCAGCAGGGTGAGCGGTGGCTGCAGATGGAAGGGCGGCCACCGCCAAACCAGAGGATAAAGACCGCAGGACAGGGATTGAGCAGGAGAGGAAAAACCAGAGGGAAGAATTCAGAAGGAGAAAGGGAATCAGCCATTGGAAGAGCTTGAGAGTTCTGAGGTTCTGGGCACGGGGGAACAGTCAGCTTCTGTTAAGAAGCTTACTGGATTGAGCAACCAGGCTCTGCTCAGTCTGCCTGGGAGGATCGGTCTCTCGGTAACTGGAGCAGCGTAGCCGGAGGCATCTTTAACTGTAGGAGTACAGGTAGGTACCTCAACAGTCCTGTTAATTGATTTTGTCAGATTTCTGTTGAAAATGTTACAAGTTCATGCTTTAAATCCCTTATTATTTTCTGTACATCTGTGTTCGGCTCTTACATCAATGATCCTTTTCCTAGAAGGGGGGTAAGAATAAAGCTTGCTTGTTAAGCAAGGTGCAAAGATTTCTAAGATAAGGAGGTGAGGGTTTGAGGGTTAGGTTAGAGGAATATGCCTTGTAACGAAGTTTCCCAATCCTAAAACCCTTATTGGACTTGACTTCCCAAATGGTTCTTGAAAATTTGACTTTTCAAAGGTGTGGGACCACACGGGACCAAGTGGACTCAACCTAGGTTAAGGAGAGAGAATCTAGCAACCAATGATGATCTCAACTTATACAAGGAAGGGGAAAGGATCAAAACAAGAATTTTCACTTAAAGGTGTCAAATTGATCCTATGAGGCACTAGCCTAGGGAACACCAGGGAAAAGTTTGATCTCGGAGCTAGGGCTTGGGTTATCTCACAACTCCACCGTCGAAATGGCTTCAAAATTGGAGGAGGCCTTGAGGACACACTAGCACAGTAGAGGCTAGGAGATCGAACTTTTTCTTGGGCTATTTTGTCGGGAAAATGATGCCCTAGGTGACCCAACTTGGCTAGACCTAGAAGAGAGAGGGAAAGGTGAAGAAAAGTATTCTTTGAGTGATCACCTATTGAAGGACCAATGCCTTAATCCCTTGGGGAGAATGGAGTCTAGGAGAATAATGAGAAAGGAACTTGTATTTTGGTCAAGGAGGCCTTAAGAACTATTTCGCTTAGCCTTTAGTGCAAGAGGAAGAGACCTCAAAGATTTTATACTTCGCTTGGCAAAAGAGATGGATTATCAAGATAAATTCCTCGGTGAAATTATCCTTAGGAGATTTCATTCACATACATGGCCCAAACATTGAGAGATGCCATATAGAAACAATAATTCCACAAATTTTGCAATTATGCAATGCAACAATTAGCCCTATTATAGAGAAAATCCCATTCAATGCATATGACAAAAGTAAAACAAGAATAGCATTAAAACTGTGTACTTACATGTAAGAGAACATATCCAACCATAAACAATTTGGCAATAAAGAAGCTCCAAGATAAAATACTCCAATCCAAACATCAAAACTCATCCATGCTCCAATCTTCATCCTAGAAAAAGTGCGAAATTCTCTAAAGAGGAGAGATCCAAGCCAAAGTGATGATGAGAAAATGAACTCATCTCACTTGTATTTATGCACTAATTAGGTGTTTGAATTAGTCTCTTAGGCCTACATAAGCCCTAAAAATAAAATAATGTGCTAATAACCTAACTTTTGGTGACAAGCCCACCAAACTAGCTCATAAATGAAATAATAAGCCTCTTAAGAGGTCAAATGATAAAAAATATATGTCGTAGGGCCCTCCAAGAGGCTTGATGAGGTCCATAGGTTCCATAATGAAGAATAGAACCCTCAAAAGTGATGGGCAAGGGGGTGGCTCCTTGTTCTCCAAACAATAAACCTGTGGTGCTCCCAGTGGGTGTGGGGGCACAATAATAACCTCATGGGTCTCCAAATGAGTCGAAGATGCTTATAGACCATCCGTAAGGGCTCCAATGATGGTGTGGTTGATGCCATATCATCCTACAAGTCCTGGGTTAGCTTCTAAGTGCATGGTACATCGATGGGGCTGACTAGGCAAAGGTGAACCAAGTGCATCTTCCTCGTCCAAAACATGGATATCGAGCCAATCTATGAACATCTTTGGTGATCAATGGAGTGTTCTCTACTTCTATGGAGGCACATGGCTCTCAACACACACCCTACATGTGCCAATGTAGCCCTATGGAGGGTTTAGGACCCCGTATAGGGATACCAAACCCAAGATGGATACCACTTTCAATCATGCATAAGATTCAATGTGTCCCCTAGCCTTCCAGTACAACAAGTCATCAAAGAAATAGAGTAAAAGATCTTACAAACCATGGACCACAGGTGGGGACTTCATAATGGCTTGCCCTTCCATAATGGACTTTGGCATGTATTAATGTCTCCAAACTCCAAACAGGGTTAACCAAGTATCCTATTAGGTGGTTTCTACTTCTAAAGTGGATAATATGTCCAAGGTACATCCTTTAAAACGTGGGGGTATGTGATAAATAGGTGAATGAAGTAGGGGATGAGAAGGGGCAACATTGGGCCACATGCTACGGTACAAGGGTAGCTAATAAAAGGGAAGCCCATAGTTGGGTATAATAATGTATAGGAGGGATCAATCGTTGTACATGAGGTTCCTGAGCCTTGATTTTTCCACCCTTATTTATATTCCTTTTGCCTTTTCATGATTTTTCTTTAATTAACTACTCGAGGCTCAAGGGGTAAGAGCATGATGTGTGAGATGTAGCAGCAGATACCCCCTTTTAAGGTAGGGCAATTCATTGCCCACCAGGGGTTGGGACAATCATGGGTTCCTATATGATGAAGGAGGCTCATAGAACTTGTAGGAACCAGACTGATTGCCATGATGATGAGGTAGATCTCATGTATTGACTATTGCCCATGTGCTAAATGTGTTTGTCCCAGCCATCTTTTGCATTTTTGGATACATTTTCTTGTTGAATGTGGCCAATTATGTTTTTACTTTTCTTTTTATTTGCATCAATGATCCGGATTTAAACAGGAACACAATAGATTACAGAGATAACCATAAATACAGAGATGCGATAACCATAAATAAAGAGATACAGCGGAAATAATACTTCATTTCATTAATGGAAAATACCGAAATATGCTTACAACCAGAAATGGAAATAAACCAGCTAGGGCGATGGTAGCTTATCTCTGAGAAGAGATGTGCGGCTACATGCCTCTGAACTATTCCGAACTGTGTTACAATGAGGCTCGAAGGCCTATTTATTGTTGAGAAACAATGGAAAACCCTTCACATTCCAAAACCTAACCCAGAAGATGAAACGCCAAATTGTGGGCCCCGTTTTCGGTAAATTGGTACATCAATTTCCCGGGGTCGTAACTTTGGCATACGATCTCCGTTTGACGCGTATGATAGCTCGTTAGAAAGATCTATCCGAGAACTACCATTGTTGGAACGGGCAACATCGGTCTATTGCATGGACCCATGTTGCCCCTGGATTCCCAAAAAATGTCGTTTAGGGCCTCAAAACGGCTTCGGAAGTTCAGGACCCGAAAAACTGCTAAAAATAGTAAGTTGTGCTACAATTAAGGAAAATGAAAATGCTGAGAAAGACAATGGTGGGGGTCCAGGTGGACTTGGCAGGTGGCCACCAATATCCACTTGGATCATTTTATTATCCAGAAAAATGAGGAGATATAACCTACAGTAGATCCGCTATAATTTCCTCTTCACTCTCACACAATCTCCTCTCTCTTTCTTGCTCAGAATACACATCTCCATAGCCGCAATACAATTCCCTCATATATAGCGAGGGGTTGCCTTCTAGGGAAAAAATCCCTAAATTAAACATATCTTCTATCGCCAGATCATTTGCCTAAAGAATGGCCCATATTGACTACGAAATTACAATATTTTACAAAGAAAATTTACATCTATTTTTAGCTTCGGGAACACTGCCCCCAAATGCCTATCAAGGGGGGCTCATAAAATTGTTATTCCCCCCCTTGGATCCCCTTTACGGCGATTAAACCGGCAGTATTGCCACCCCGTTATGAACTGGGGTCCAACACGATGATACCTTTGAATAAAGAATCTAATTAGGCTCCACACCCAACATTATTTTAGGTTGATTTATCAGTTAACTAGTTGATCACTAAGTGTGGTTGAAGTTCAATTTCCGCAACTTGACCTCCACTAGTTCTTATGACAATTAGAACTAGTTTAACTGACAATAACTCAAATTAACTGAAATTTATTTCTTCAAATTAGAAGTCAATCATACTGAACTGAACTCAATCTTCCCCAACTTGAATTAACTGAGTTAACCGAGTGACAGTTGCCATGTCACCTCAGTTAACTACCTCCAAGATTTTTGTTGAAATAGAAATTCAATTTTTCTCTAATTTGACCAAGGCAAAGTCAAATTAAGATTTTCTTGCTGCATTTCCAACACTATCTCTCAGCAAGAAAGGGATTATCAACCACCCCTATCCTACACCTATGGAACTTAAACTTCCCTCTTGACAAGGCCTTTATCAAAATATCAACATCTTGTTCCTCTATCGGAATGCACTGCAACAACCTAATACACCTCTGCACATAATCTCGTAGAACCTGATAACGGATATCAATATTCTTGGATCAATCGTGAAAAACAAGATTTTCATAGAGTTTGATGCAACTCTAATTATCACAGTAAATCACAGTTGGATCTGTCATCTAATCAAACATGACAACAAGTATCTTTCTCATCCATATCACCTCACATGTTGCTTGACTTGCAACCATGTATTATTCTTATGCTGCGATGAGTGCCATAGATATTTGCTTCCTATTATACCAAGAATCCGCTGCGGATCCAACACTGACAATTCCACCTGATGTACTCTTTCAGTCTTATGGACTCCCCGCCCAATCTTCATCTGTGAAGCCAGTCAAATTCACTCCCTTTTTCCGTCTGTACCAAATTCCAATCTAGGTAGTGCCTATGAGGTACCATAGAACATGTTTAGCTGCCCTCTAAAAAGAATTGGTTTGCCTAACCATAGCTTAGCTCAAATAGTTGATTGCAAAGCACATATCTAGTCGTGTTTTGACGCGCACAATATCTCGCTAGAAAGATCTATCCGAGAACTACAACTTTGGGAAGAGAAACATCAATCCATGGACCCATGTTGCTCCCAGTTTTCCCAAAAAATGTCGTTTAGGGCCTAAAATGGCTCCAGAAGTTCAAGACCTGAAAAAACTGCTAAAAATAGTAAATTGTGCTACAATTAAGGAAACTGAAAAACTAAAAGAGACAGTTGTGGGGGTCCAAGTGGGATAGGTGGGTGGCCACCAACATCCACCTCGATCATTCCTCCCCCCTTAGGAAGCAATGGTCCCCATTGCGTTGAATTCCTCCATCTGTTGAACTTGGTCCGTGGTGAGTTGTTCTGCAATCTCCAATGTGTCCAGTGCTTGTGGGAAGCATGGTAGAGGGCGGTCCACATTGAACACTCGGTGCAAGCGAAGGAATGGGGGAATGCTATGCTCCAAAGCATTGTTCCCCATAGCCTTGGTACTAGTGTAAGGACCATGTTGCTTCTTGTACTTGTCATTTTTCATAATGGGGCGGTGATATATTGGCTCATTGGGTAGAGGTGCTTGTGAGTAAGATCGAATGAATGCTTGAACTGATAATGTAACAGTTACCCTGTGGGTGGGGAGAAGATGTTCCTGTGTTCTTTCATGACTGTATCCATCTTCTGGTTCTACTGCTTGGAGGAACCCTTCGTAGGGGTCATGGATGTGGCTACGAACTTCCCCTTACTTTGGAAGCAAACTAGACAGAAAATGAATTTCCTAGTTTGGGAGACGATCTTGCTGCATTTCTTAGCAGAGATCAAAGAGGTGGTGGTAGGTGGGGCTACCTCCAGTATCCTGTATAATGAATTAACCAAAGAAATAATAACAACATGAGGCCTTGACTCATACACAACATGTCGCCTCCACAAGTATGGATGACCTAATAATACATCACAAACATGTAGAGGTGCAACATCACACAATGCCTCGTCTATGAAGGGTTTGATGTTGTAGGGAAGGCGACACTCTTGGCGAACTTGAAGATCTCATCCTTGGTGAAGCCACCCGATGTTGTATGGTTGCGGGTGTGGTATGGTCGGTAGTCCCAACCACTTCACGACCTCTGCTAAAATGAGGTTCTTTTGGCTGCCATTGTCGACAATGAATTGTAGCGGCGAACCCTTCACCCACATTTGTGAGTGGAAAAGACACTCCCCCTCCTCTATATCTTCACGATCATTCTTCTAGATCTTGGTGGTGGCAATAGTGGCACTGGGCTCCACGTCAATGATCTGCTTCCCTTTTTCATTCCTCTTGTCAGGTTCTAACTCAGGGTCGGAACATGCATCTGATTCAGATGCCTTCAACTCGTCCACTAGCGACTGCTTGGTTTGACACTCACTTGTGTTGTGAGTGGGGCTCTTATGGAACTCACATCACTTTCCTATGTCCTTCTTCAACTTCGTGGTGTTTTTATTTTCTTGTGGCTTCAACAGGTTGTCTTGGGTCACCCCGTCTTGGCTTTGTCCTTTGGATTCATAGATCCAAATTCTCACTTCTTTTGTTTAAACTTCTGCTCGATTTTGACAGTGTATTGGTACGTTGTACCGAGCGAGGAGATGTTCAGGAAATCCATCTCGTCCTAGATGTATCTGTGTAGGCAATCGCGGTATTTGAGTACCAAATTTAGCTCAGAATCCTTGATACCCAACTGTGTGCGAAAGGTATGAAAAATGTTTGTGAACTCCGGCACATCTTGGTCCCTTCCCTGTCGCAGCGTGGTCCACTTTATGTATTTGTACTCATAGCTTTTGATAGGGTAGTACTGGTCCTTGATAGCATCTTGGAATGAATTCCAAGTGGACGCGGTTGAAAATAGTGAGCTCGTACTTTCATCCTTCTGCTCGCAGCAGGTTTACCACTAGCCCTTGACGTGGGGGGCTGCTTTGAGAAGAACGAAAATAATATTTTCCCGACTGGAAAAATCATGAATAGAAATATACCCATCTAGCACATTTAACCATTTATCTACGACATCTATGTCTATCTAATCCTCAAATATGGGGATTTCAAAATTAACTTGTACCTTAAAGGCTGTGGCGTTTCCAGAGTAGCTGTTGGAAGCTGATGCGTCGCCCCTGGGTAGCCGCTAAAGGATCTGGGCAAAGTTTTCTATCATCACATTCCTTTGTCGCTCAAGGGCCTCTTTAAGCAAGATTTTGATAGGATCTCTTGCCCCCTCATCTTTCTTTTCATCCGCCATGGGAGGCCATCAAGATTTGCGAGGCTAATCTTGCAAAGGTTCAACCAGATCGAGCCCTATCTCCTTATATCTCGACCTCGTTGGGGACATGCAAAGAAAAACAAAGAGCAGACCACTCGAATACCACTGATCTAGATTTAGACAGGAATTCAACAAATTATAGAAATAACCATAAATACAAAGATGCAGCGGAAATAATACTTCATTTCATTAATGTAAAATACTGAAATATTCTTACAAATAGAAATGAAAATAAACTAGCTAGGGCGATGGTAGCTTATCTCTAAGAAGAGATGTGGCGGCTACATGCCTCTGAACTATGTTACAATGAGGCTCAAAGGCCTATTTATTGTTGAGAAACAATGGAAAACCCTAAACATCCAAAAACCTAACCCTAGAAGAAACACCAAACTGTGGGCCTCGTTTGGGTAAATCAGTACATCAACTTCTCGGGGTCGTAACTTTGGTATACAATCTTCATTTGACGCGTACAATATCTTGTTAGAAAGATCTATCTGAGAACTACAACTTTGGGAAGAGAAACATCAGTCCATGGACCCATGTTGCTCCCAAGTTTCCCAAAAAACGTCATGTAGGACCTCAAAATGGCTCCAGAAGTTCAGGACCCGAAAAACTGCTAAAAATAGTAAACTATGCTACAATTAAGGAAACTGAAAAAATGAAAGAGACAGTTGTGGGGGTCCAAGTGGGATAGGTGGGTTGCCACCAACATCCACCTAGATTGTTCCTCCCCCCTTGGGAAGCAATGGTCCCCATTGCGTTGAGTTCCTCCATCTGCTGAACTTGGTCCCTAGTAAGCTGTTATGCAATCTTTGATGTGTCCAGTACTTGTGGGAAGCATGGTAGAGGGTGGTCCACATTGAACACTCAGTGTAAGAAAAGGAATGGGGGAATGTTGTGCTCCAAAGAATTGTTCCCCATAACCTTGGTACTGGTGTAAGGAAGGAATGGGGGAATGTTGTGCTCCAAAGCATTATTCGCCATAGCCTTGGTACTGGTGTAAGGACCATGTCACTTCTTGTACTTGTCATTTTTCAGAATGGGGTGGTTATATATCAACCCGTTGGGTAGAGATGCCCTGGGAGTAAGGTCAAACGAATGCTTGGCCTGACAATGCAACGGTACCCCTGTGGGTGGGGAGAAGATGTTCCTGTGTTCTTTCATGACCGTATCCATCCGATGTTGCTGCTGCTTGGAGGAACCCTTCGCAGGGGTCATGGATGTGTCTATGACCTTCCCCCTACTTTGGGAGTAAAACAGACAGAAAATGAATTTCCTAGTCTTGGAGACGATCTTGCTGCATTTCTTAGCATAGATCAAAGAGGTGGCGATAGGTGGGGCTACATCCATTATCCTATATAATGAATTACCCAAAGAAATAATAACAGCACGAGGCCTTGGCTCATACACAGCATGTCGCCTCCACAAGTATGGTTGGCCTAATAATACATCACAAACATGCAGAGGTGCAACATCACACAATACCTCGTTTGTGAAGGGTTTGATGTTATAGGGAAGGCGGCACTACTGGCGAACTTGGAGATCTCGTCCTTGGTGAAGCCACCCGATGTTGTATGGTTGCAAGTGTGGTATGGTCGATAGTCCCAGCCGCTTCACGACCTCTGCTGAAATGAGGTTCTTTTGGCAGCCACTGTCGACAATGAATTGTAGAGGTGAACCCTTCACCCACATTTGTAAGTGGAAAAGACGATCCCCCTCCTCTGGATCTTCGGGATCATTCTTCTGGATCTTGGTGATGGCAACAGTGGCACTGGGCTCCGCGCCAATGATCTGCTTCCCTTTGTCATTCCCTTGCTGGGTTCTAACTCAGGGTTGAAACATGCATCTGATTCGGATGCCTTCAACTCGTCCACCAGTGACTGCTTGGTCTGACACTCACTTGTGTTGTGAGTGGGGCTCTTATGGAACTCACACCACTTTCTTGTGTCCTTCTTCGACTTCATGGTGTTGTTCTTTTCTTGTGGCTTCAACGGGTTGTCTTGGGTCTCCCCACCTTGGCTTTGTCCTTTGTTCTTCGATTTTGTACATCCAAAGTCTCGCTTCCTTTCTTTAACCTTATGCTCGATTTTGACAGTGTATCGGTACGTTGTGCTGAGCGAGGAGATGTTCAGGAACTCCATCTCGTCCCAGATGTATCTATGTAGGCACCCATGGTATTTGAGTACCAAATGTAGCTCAGAATCCTTGATACCCAACTGTGTGCGAAGGGTATCAAAAATGTTTGTGAACTCCGACACATCTTGGTCCCTTCCCTGTCGCAGCATGGTCCACTTTATGTATTTGTCCTCATAGCTTTTGACAGGGTAGTACTACTCCTTGATGGCATCCTAGAATGAATTCCAAGTGGGTGCGGCTGGAAATAGTGAGCCCATACTTTCATCCTTCTGCTCGTAGTAGGTTTATCACCAATCCTTGATGTGGGGGGTTGCTTTGAGAAGAGATAAAATAATCTTTTCTCGACTGGAAAAATCATGAACAGAAAAATACCCATCTAGCATATTTAACCATTTATCTACGCAATATGCATCTATCTAACCCTCAAATATGGGGATTTCAAAATTAACCTATACCTTAAAGGGTGTGGCGTTTCCAGAGTAGCTGTTGGAAGTTGATGTGTCGCCCCTTGGTAGCCGTTGAAGGATCTGGGCAAAGTTTTCTATCATCGCGTTCCTTTGTCACTCGAGAGCCTCTTCGAGAAATATTTTGATAGGATCTCCTACCCCCTCCATGGGAGGCATTCAGGATTTACGAGGCTGATTTTGTAAAGGTTCAACCAGATTGAGCCCTAGCTCCTTATATCCCGACGTCATTTGGGACATGCAAAGAAAAAGAGAGAGCAGACTGCTCTGATACCACTAATCTGGATTTAGATAGGAACATAAAAAATTACAAAAATAACCATAAATACAGAGATGCAGCAGAAATAATACTTTATTTCATTAATGTAAAATACTGAAATATGCTTACAAACAAAAATGGAAATAAACCAACTAGGGTGATGTAGCTTATCTCTGAGAAGAGATGTGGTGGCTACATGCCTTTGAACTGTGTTACAATGAGGCTCGAAGGCATATTTATTGTTGATAAACAATGGAAGACTCTAAACATCAAAAAACCTAACTCTAGAAGATGAACCACAAAATTGTGGGCCCCGTTTGGGTAAATTGGTACATCAACTTCCCGGGGTTGTAACTTTGGCATATGATCTCCATTTGACACAAACAATATCTCGTTAGAAAGATCTATCTGAGAACTACAACTTTGGGAAGAGAAAAATTAGTCCATGGACCGATGTTGCTCCCATTTTTTCCAAAAAGAACGTCGTTTAGTGCCTCAAATGGCTCCAGAAGTTCAGGACCTGAAAAACTGCTAAAAATAGTAAAGTGTTCTAAAATTAAGGAAAATGAAAAACTGAAAGTGACAGTTGTGGGGGTCCAAGTGGGATAGGTGGGTGGCCACCAACATCCACCTAGATCATTCCTCCCCCCTTAGGAAGCAATTTTCCCCATTGCATTGAGTTCCTCCATCTGCTGAACTTGGTCCCTAGTGAGCTATTCTGCAATCTCTGATGTGTCAAGTATTTGTGGGAAGCATGGTAGAGGGTGGTCCACATTGAACACTTGGTGTAAGTGAAGGAATGGGGGAATGATGTGCTCCAAATAATTATTCCCCACAGCCTTGGTACTGGTGTAAGGACCATGTCGCTTCTTGTACTTGTCATTTTTCAGAATGGGGCAGTGATATATCGACTCGTTGGGTAGAGGGGAGTCAGATCGAATGAATACTTGACTTGACAATGCAACGGTACACCTGTGGGTGGGGAGAAGATGTTCCTGTGTTCTTTCATGACCGTATTCATCTGTTGTTGCTGCTTATTGGAGGAACCCTTTCACAGGGATCATGGATGTGGCTATGATCTTCCCCTTACTTTGAGAGTGAACCAGACAGAAAATGATTTTCATAGTCTGGGAGACAATCTTGTTGCATTTCTTAGCAGAGATAAAAGAGGTGGCGGTAGGTGGGCTATCTCTGGTATCTTGTATAATGAATTACCCAAAGAAATAATAACAGCACAAGGCCTTAACTCATACACATCATGTCACCTCCACAAGTATGGTTGGCCTAATAATACATCACAAACATGCAGAGGTGCAACATCACACAATACCTCATCTGTGAAGGGTTTGATGTTGTAGGGAAGGCAGCACTACTAGCGAACTCGGAGATATTGTCCTTGGTGAAGCCACCTGATGTTGTATGGTTGTGAGTGTGGTATGGTTGGTAGTCCCAGATCTTCATGACCTCTGCTAAAATGAGGTTCTTTTGGCTGCCACTGTCGACAATGAATTGTAGCAGCGAACCCTTCACCCACATTTGTGAGTAGAAAAGACGCTCCCCCTCCTCTGGATCTTCGAGATCATTCTTCTGGATATTTGCGGTTGTAACCATGGTGCTGGGCTCCACGTTAATGATCTACTTCCCTTTGTCATTCCCCTTGTCGGGTTCTAACTCAGGTTCGGAACATGCATCTGATTCAGAAGCCTTCAACTCAACCACAAGCGACTGCTTCATCTGACACTTACTTGTGTTGTGAGTGTGGTTGTTATGGAACTCACACCACTTTCCCGTGTCCTTCTTCAGCTTCGTGGTGTTGTTCTTTTCTTGTTGCTTCAACAGGTTTTCTTGGGTCACCCCACCTTGACTTTGTCCTTTGTTCTTCAGATTCGTAGATCCAAATTCTCACTTCTTTTGTTTAAACTTCTACTCAATTTTGATAGTGTATCGGTACGCCGTGCCGAGGGAGGAGATGTTCAGAACTCCATCCCGTCCTGGATGGACCTATGTAGGAAGCCGCATTATTTGAGTACCAAATATAGCTCAGAATCCTTGATACCCAACTGTGTGTGAAGGGTATGAAAAATGTTTGTGAACTCTAACACATCTTGGTGCCATCCATGTCGCAACGTGGTCCACTTTATTTGTCCTCATAGATTTTGACAAGGTAGTACTGCTCCTTAATGGCATCTCGAAATGAATTCTAAGTGGGTGCAACTAAAAATAGTGAGCCCGTACTTTCATCCTTCTGCTCGCAGGAGCAGAAGGTTTCCCACCAGTCCTTGACGTGGGGGGTTACTTTGAGAAGAGCGGAAATAATCTTTTCCCGACTGGAAAAATCATGAACAGAAAAATACCCATCTATCAGGTTTAACTATTTATCTACGGCATCTGCATCTATCTGACCCTCAAATATGGGGATTTCAAAATTAACTTGTACCTTAAAGGGTGTGGCATTTCCAGAGTAGTTGTTGGAAGCCGATGCGTCGCCCCTGGGTAGCTGCTGAAGGATCTGGAAAAAATTTTCCATCATCGCGTTCCTTTGTCACTCGAGGGCCTCTTTGAGCAAGATTTTGATAGGACCTCCTACCCCATTGTCTTTCTTTTCATCTGCCATGGGAGGCCATCAGGATTTTCGAGGCTGATCTTGCAAAGGTTCAACTAGATCGAGCCCTAGCTCCTTATATCTCGACCTTGTTGGGGACATGCAAAGAAAAACAAAGAGAAAACAGCTCTGATACCACTGATCTAGATTTACACAGGAACACAACAAATTACAGAAATAACCATAAATATAGAGATGCAGTGGAAATAATACTTGATTTCATTAATGTAAAATACTGAAATATGCTTACAAACAGAAATGGAAATAAACTAGCTAGGGCAATGGTAGCTTATGCAGCTACATGGCTCTGAACTATGTTACAATGAGGCTCAAAGGCCTATTTATTGTTGAGAAACAATGGAAAACCCTAAACATCAAAAAACCTAACCCTAGAAGATGAAACGCCAAACTGTGGGCCCCGTTTTGGTAATTTGGTACATCAACTTCCCAGGGTTGTAACTTTGGAATATGATCTTCGCTTGACGCGCACAATATCTCATTAGAAACATTTATCCGAGAAATACAACTTTGGGAAAAGCAACATTGGTCCATCGACCCATGTTGCTCCCAATTTTCCCCAAAAAAGGTCGTTTAGGGCCTCAAATGGGTCTAGAAGTTCAGGACCCAAAAAACTGCTAAAAATAGTAAACTGTGCTACAAATAAGGAAATTGAAAAACTAAAAGAGAAAATTGTCAAGGTCCAAGTGGGATAGGTGGTTGGCCACCAACATCCACTTGGATCATTCCTCCCCCCTTAGGAAGAAATGGTCCCATTGCGTTGAGTTCCTCCATCTGTTGAACTTGGTCCCTAGTGAGTTGTTCTGCAATCTTTGATGTGTCTAGTACTTGTGGGAAGCATGGTAGAGGGCGGTCCACATTGAACACTCGGTGCAAGCGAAGGAATGGGGGAATGTTGTGCTCCAAAGCTGTTACCGGGAATAGTGTCCACTCGGAGCTGCTATTCCCACTAAGACTGGTAGCTATCTTAGAAACAAACAAGTAAAGTCTACTTTCACTTTCCTTTATGAGAATAGATAAGAGTGGAATAAAGGACACCAACCTTAGTCTTGCGCTTGGTTTCCTTGCTTGATTCCTCTCCTTCCTGATAGATCTTTGCCACTTCTTCTTCGTCTGCCTAGCTTCAAAGAGCACCTATAGAATCAAAGCAGCATACTACTATCGAAGAACAAAGATCTATATTCATAAATAACACAGGACCATATATGTGTTAACCATACAAATGCATATACAATCAAACATACAAGAATATGGAGGAAAACTTGAATAGATTTATTAATATCGAGAAAATCAGGAGGATTACAACCATATGTTTTGACCCAGCATCATCCTCCAGCAAGAAATCCCTTCTTCACCTCAAGTAAAGCTTAGATCACCCAACACTAT
>APFE030642749.1:138717-158206 GCA_000404065.3 Pinus taeda
AATTGAATTTCTTTTTGTGTAAGGGTTAGGATTTTATTAGAAAAATAGTACAAGTTTGAGGCGATAGCTTAGTTGGTTGAGTTCATGTTACTAAGTACCTTGCCTATCGGGAGGTCATGGGGTCAAATCTCTTCGACGCCTTTGGGTTAGGCCTTTCTAGTTTGGTCGACGGATAGATCCCTTCAGGTTGATCTGCCAAGATTTTCCCATGGATGTAGTAGTCACTAGTGCTCGTGAACCACCCTTAATTTTTTTAGAAAAACAGTACAGAGGAAGTGTATTTGTGCTACTGGTCTGCTCGAGGGGAAACCGAACTAGAAGAAAAAATTCAAAATATTTGTATTACATTGTCTTCGCTTGAGCATTGCATCTGATAGAGCAAAAAACCCATAGAGACTATGAAAACTATGAGACTAGCTGTAGGCTCCCAAGCTTGGCATTTCTGATAAAAATTGTGTAAATAGAATAACACTCTTGTCATCCATAGAGCCATTCATGAATGCTATGGAAAGCAAGGCACTATTAATATAGGATTGGGACTGATCTGGCCAATTATGCATAAGACCACTTGATACTTATGCATGAGAGAGGCACGCTGGTAGCAAAAAAGCAAATGAGGGGAGAGCCGACTGTAGAACAACCAAGAAGCCCTTTGTCGATGACTTGAACCCTAGTTGGTACAGCTAGTGACAAGCCTTTGACCATGTTAGCACTACGCATAACAAACCCGAAAGGAACCCAAGCCATTTTCAAGCCCAGGTGGAATGTCTAAGAGATCAAGCAGTAATGTGAACATATGCACCTTGGCACTTCAAAAATCATTCACTTTAATAAGAAAATCGATGGAAACGTGATGCGTGATACACAAAAACTAAAGATGCCTTCTCTTTCACTCTTAAACACCAATGAAATATGTGTTCACAAATCCCTTTGGTTTAATTGAAAAATCAAGCTAATCACAAAAGTGTGTAGTTGATTTTTATAAAGTTACCATTAGCCTTGCTATATGCATAGGATATTGCATTGAGTTTTTGGTCAAACCCAAAGTAGTTTGGGGTTGACCTAAAAAAATTTATAAAATTTCCATAGTTTAACTTTGTATATTAAAAGTTAGTTTTTTTTTAATATATCTATGTATATATAGTGCAATTTGATTGGCTATCAGATTGAACATGTTATTGCTCAATGTTTTTATATGTAATGGGTGTCAAGTTATATATATATTTTCTTCTTCATAATAATAATTTAATTCGAAGTGTCCGACTGTTGTTTAAAAAATTACTATTTTATGTATTTAATGGTGTCAATTTAGTAGTTATAAAACATTAAAATTTCGATATTATAATATAATATAGTATTTATAAAATAATTTGAAATTTATAATTAAGTTGATCTATCAATTAAAGTATTGGACTTAATTAATGATGTAATTGCAAAAATGCATGCATCACTTACCTTTTGAAGTTTTGGAGTATAGGGCCTCGTTGATGTATTGCAGCCATCTATTGTCCTCTATCTTCATCTCATCATCTATTGTGTTCACCTCAATCATGGAAGTTCAAGGAGAGTGTGACAAGATCCCTCTCACTCTCGAGAAACTTGCAGAGTTATTTGGGCTTTGTTGTAGTGTGTTAGTATTCATTGTCCTTCTTGGAATGGATACAATGAAGGAAAGAAAGAAGAGAGCCCATTGGGATCCTGACAATGCACTCGTCCTTAGTGGTCTAACCATCCAAGTCATGAACATGGTGAACATAGATAACTTTACTAAAAGATATCTTGAACAATCCGCAGCCATTGAGTGGTGAGGTAATTAGGAATAACTTAGTTATGATACATTGGAGTAGGGTAATGTTAATTGCAATAATAACCTACATGTTTCCAAGGATGGCCCATCCCAGATATGAAGATTCATGGGGAAAATTAACTCCTCTAGGACTCACTATGTTCATCTACATTTTCTTTGAGTTCTCCACCATACATCATTGCTTGGGCCACTCTGGCTTCTTTCATTCCCTATTTCTTATATTTCTTGCCACACATCAAGGAGGTTACTGAATATTCGTTCATAGTATCGATTGTGCTAATATCAATGTTATTGGTATGGCTTCTCCTCCTCCTTAGCTATGCAACAATAGCCAATAGAAGAATACTAGATATCATTTCTTAAAAAAATCCCATAATCATGGGAATCAAAGGTAACGTGACAAAGAACTCTTCTTAGGAAGTAGAAAATCGTGTACTCAAATCTTGGATTCTCTCCCATGCATGTTATTCTAAATCTATCATTGCAAGACCAATGTTAGCCATGTCAACCGTAGTAGCAAACACAATTTGCATTCTACATTTAATCGTTAGATGGCTTATTCGAGGCCCAATCATACATGTTTGTTGGTGTCAAATCCTACTTAAAATTCATAACATCTATTTCCAACAATTATTTACGGTGCTATTGACCCATTGATGCACAGGGGATGTATATGCCCACCGCTGGACAATGTACTCTCTTAAATCCAAAGGTGGACATATATAGCCCACCACGAATTAATGGGTCAATAGCACAATGAATATTGGTTTCCCTTCCACGAAAGTTACATTCATGTCGTCAGGATGGGAAATCCTTGGCTGGAGATGTGTTACCTCCATAGCGTACTATGGAAGATGACAAAGTTGTAATCTGAATGCAAGATGGATGTGACATCCCCAATAATTGTAAATATTTATTTACCATAGTAAACAAAATTGGATATTATTATTATTTGAATTTATACATTTAAGATTTTAATTAAGTTATGCATGAAACGAATGTTTGAGTAATAACAAATCTTGTAACTCTCACATGCCAAAGTAGTTAGGATAGGAAGTTACCTATCCCTATTTACTTCCTGAAAGATTAATCCTCCAAAAATAAATCAAGAGGGTATTGGTACCTGAGATGAAGCAAGGAGAGGGAGAGGAAAGATTTTTGTGTTGATATGTCAGGCAAATTCTAAGAGCTATGTCTGGTTAAGACCAGATAATTGTGAAATAGTAAGACAATAGCCTTGTAGGAAATACCAAATGAGTGGGTAACAACTCAGAGGGGAGACTTTGGAATGAAAGTGAGTCTCAAGGTTGGGAAGAAACTGAGAAATTTATAGCTGCAATTTATATTGATAAGGAAATAATTATTTTTCTACTGAAGGTAACATATGTGCTTATCAATGGAAGAATTTAGACAACATTCTAGATAGTTAGTAGGAATTTAGCAGACTATAAAGAAAAGAAAAGAAACTATAAATAGTGAAATATGTGAGTAGGAAATTAATTTTCCTACAGGTCTTAAGACAATAATACCAAAGAAGCAAACAAGAAGTAGAAATCGATAAAATTGTATTTTGAACCGACTTGAGCCAATTGCTAAGACAAACAAAGAAGTACAGTCTAATCGTAGGCCTTTAAATAGAATAGACTTATGCCAAGGGGTTACAGTATTAAGCAAAAGCTTATATAAAGATTACTAGGCTAATTATAACCATGAGAATGATACTCAGGGATTTCGAAAACTAGCTAGCATTCAGGAAACAATCCTTCCTATTAGATTTTCAAGAAAATTCAAGGGCGAGACTCGACATACAAACAAGAGTAGGGTATGTAGAGTAAATTCTTAATATTCCTAACAAAGAACCAACAAAATTATTCACGTAATTGTTCCATGAAGTAATGCTAGCAAAGCCCCAACCATATAACATCATTCGAACTGTATGAATCATAATATGAATAGTGTGAAATATAAATGCTACTCAACATGAACCTTAATGTAAACAAGCATGAGATATAATCGTACACAGAATGAGTCTTAATGAAAATAGGATGAAAGATATTCGTTGGACAATATAAATATCATAGTAACAACATGAGAATAAATTCACCACAGTAGGAGCTGAACATTCTGAAAAGTAAAAGGGAATTTGACGGTAAACCCAGAACAGGCAAGCCGGCCAAAATGTCACTTAATAAATTCCACAGAGAAGTGGACTTGTGCTAGGAGCACTGACACCTTAAATACAAACTGAATATAACACATTTCAAAACAGCAGAATTTCATATTAAACAAAGAACGCTTCCTGTAAGTGCTGGAGGCAAACATATCTCTTCGCACATGCTCTAGACATCTGATTACCAAAATAAATTGCAAATTGAACTATGAGAAACCTGGGTTGCAAAACCCAGAAATAACTTAATATTTCAGCCGAAATGTTCAATATACAAACATGGTGTCGCCAAGGCAAAATTAATAGAGAATCCAAATTGTCCTTTTAGGACAATATCGAGCTAGACTGGCAACAAGCCAATAAATCCAAAATTTAAGAAAATCCATACAACCCAAAAACGCCAAAGGAAGTTCATCACGTTACCTAGAGGCTAAGCGAAATAATTTTCATCGAACCTTGCAGACAAGCTTGAAATGGGTAGGTGCTCGACCACCATAGCTAAACCCTCGTTGCATGGAATCCTTCAATCATCCTAGCCAAAACATAAAATTGTGTTAGCAACAATAGAGGACACATTTAAATGTAAAATAATTACATACGAAAATGACAAGGGAAAAACCCTCTTACCTGAAGCGGTTTGGTTGAAAAGAAATATCCTAAGGACAACATGCAACCTTGCAGGAAACGCTTCACCTAGAGAATGACTGAAATGATTCATACCATAACAAGACAAGCAGCAAATTACCAAACCAGACCATAGTTTGAAGGGATGAGGACATCCATTTCCATGAACCAAAGATGGATCAGGTAGAGCACTCTATCGAACCAGAGTAAATGAAAAAAGTCACCCAACAGGTAAACGATAAGGTTTTAAGGGGAGTGCTCAACACCGTCGGATGAAATTGTGATAAGATTCATGGATGCGATGACTTTCCCAATGCGATGGACAACAACTAGATAGCAACGGGAAGAGTCCAAAGCACAATCTCCCGCTGGATCATTAGAGAATCTTGAGATACTCTCTGGACTATGGTCGTATAACCATAGGACCATACATTAAAACAATACACCATTAATCTTGTTGTAACTCATTACTATCACATGTGTATAATGTTATATGTGTAGAGAAAAATATATGCGTATGGTGAAATAAATGTGTAAATGTACATATATCTATAACTTTTACTCTCAGCATAAATATTCGATAGTTGAAATAGTAAATTCGTTGATTACTATTTAATTTCTTTATGGTTTTATTAATTTGTATCTAGAAGTGCGATAAGTGGTATTAGAGTGCTTAGGTTACAAAGCTGAGACCTCTGAGAGAAAAATTACTAACAATAATGATGATATGCACAGAGAAATAAAAAACATACAGGATGAGAAGGACGAGAATCACACCTCGTAGATCTGTGACAAGAACATGACCAACATCTTTTCAAGAAGCCAATCCTGAGGTATGGGTATAGTTGGGGGAAGAACCACATAATACCAACACTACAATCTTAGAGACTGTGTCAGAACTGAAGGAAGAGATGGCCCGGTTACGGGCATATAATGAAAGACTGATGCAAGAGCAGGAAAATATTATGAAGTGTCTGTCAGATAGATAGAATCAACGACAACCAATTCCCATCCCAAAGCATGGGAACATGACTGGTGAACGAGAATTTCGAACAGAGTATTTAGAGACGGAAGGAGGTGAAGAAAATCAAGAAGAAAAATACGATAATGCATCAGAACACAAAACACAGAAAAGACAAAATATAGAACTGCAAGGGGAATTTCGGAAAATAAAACCGCCCCTCTTTGATGGTGAACACGAAGAGGCAACTAAAGCCCGACATATTAATATTAATAAGTACTTTCCTCTGTATGAATACGACCATAAATTAAAAGCTCGCTTAGCAATCTTCCAACTGCAAGCGAAGACCACCTTGTGGTGGGAGGAAGTAAAAATTGTGCATGGAGTAAGCAAACAAAGCATAACTTGGGAAAAAATTCAAAGATGTTTTAAGGAAAAATACTTAACTAAAAGATTTTATGATGAAAAGGCAAAAGAGTTTCACGATCTTTGATTGGGGCAGTTGTCTATGGATGAGTTCATAACCAAATTTACATCCTTTATTTGATATGTTCCTTACATATGGGAGGAAAAGGTGAAGGTGCAGTGATTTATCAACAGTGCGTTGATGTTCATGAAGGAGCGTCTCGAGTTCGATAACCCAAAGACCATGGATGAAGTTATATGAAAAGCTCAGATATGCTACCAACAAAATAGGAAAAAGGGAGACGTGGGGAAAGATGGGCTAATAAAAAGGGAATTAAGTTTCCTACTAGCAATAAGGGAAATAAAGCCAAAATCAGAACAGGACCCCATAAAGGGAAAATAAATAGAAATATGAATAGAAATCAATCCAGATTCAAACTTCCAACTGAGTCCAAAACTAATGAGAAATTAGGAAGAACTGAAATGCAAATAGCAGCAAGACCCCTAGTATAATGTTGGGGATGTGGAGGACCACATTACGTTAAAAATTGTCCCAATCGCAAGGGAACTGATCAAATTTCACATATTCAGGAAGCATCAACTATAGGAGAACTAGCCAGAAGCATTCCAAAAATCAATGCTGCCCTTGAAGACCACTAGGCGGAATACCATCCAACCATGGTAGAATTTGAAGGTAAAATTTATGACCAAACTATATCTGTTTTAAATGACCCAAGAGCTACTTTGAGTTATATTAGCCCTAAGATAGTAGAACAATGTTGTTTGCAAGCTGTTAAGTTTAAGAGTCCTTGGTTAGTACAACGAGCCACGGGGCAAAGAGAAGGGTGTTGCCCAAGGTTAGCAATTGTCCCTTAAAAATAGAAGGTCAGTCTCTTGTGGAAAACCTGAATGTATTTCCCCTGGGATCATATGATATCCTAATAGGCATGGATTGGTTGGAAAATCATTGGTCCCTCGTTAATTGTAAAACCAAAGCTATTAGCTATATGGATAAAGAGGGAAAGAGGCAGGAAATTCAAGGCATATTAAGACCTCTAAATTCAAGACCAGTAACAACATCTTAGTTAGCAAAGTGTACTAGAAAAGGATGTCAAATTTATGCGATACCAGTAGGATATGCTAATTCAAAAGAAAAATATGTTTCCTTCGAAAATATACTTGTAATACAAAATTTTCCAGACATGTTTCTTGAGGAGATTTTGGGACTTCCTCCAAAAAGAGATATAGACTTCACCATTGAGTTAATTCCGGGAGCTGCTCCGGTATCTCGAGCTCTTTATCTCATGAGTATACTGAATTGATATAATTAAAAATGCAGCTACAAGAACTACTTGATAAAAAGTACATCTGCCCAAGCGTATCACCTTGGGGAGCCTCGGTGCTTTTCGTGAAGAAGAAGGATGGAACCCTGTGAATGTGCATGGATTACTGCGAGTTAGATAAACTAACCATAAAAAATAAATACCCCTTACCTCGTATAGACGAGCTGTTTGATCAAGTGTGGGGTGCAACCATGTTTTCAAAGCTATATCTTCATTCAAGTTACCAAGATCAGAATTAAGGAAGAAGATATAGTTAAGACATCTTTTAGGACTCAATATGGACACTATGAGTTCATTGTGTTGCCCTTCAGGCTAACTAATGCCCCCACTAACTTCATGTGTCTCATAAATAGTATATTCCATTAGTATTTGGATAAATTTGTGTTGATTTTTATCGATGACATATTAATTTACTCTCGGAATATAGAAGAACAAAAAGAGAATCTTCATATTGTTTTGCAAACTCTAAGAGAGCATCATCTATATGCTAAGTACAACAAATGTGATTTCTTTAAAGAACAAATCCAGTATCTAGGGCATGTCATTACCAAGGATAGGATTGCGGTGGACTCAGAAAAGATAAAAACTATAATGGAGTGGCTGGTACCAAAAGATGTGGTGGATATAAGGTCATTCATGGGTCTAACCGGATACTATAGGCATTTTGTTGAAGGATTTTCTAGGCTAGCTTACCCCATTACCTCCCTACAAAAGAAAGGGGAAACCTTCAAGTGGACATTGGAGTGTCAATTTTTTTTTTATTAGCTTAAGTATTTACTTACGATCACACCTATTTTAAGCATTGCAGACCCAAATAAAGCATATGTGGTTTGCACAGATGCCAGTAAGGAAGGAGTTTGTGGCGTGCTAATGCAGGAAGGCAAAGTGATTGCTAATGAGTCTAGGAAACTTAAGGAGCACGAGTAAAAATATTCATCCTATAACATAGGGCTTACAACTGTCATTCATGCATTAAATATGTGGCAACATTACTTGATGAGTAAGAAGTTTCTCTTAATGACTAATCATAATAGTTTAACTAGCTATTTTAAGTAGCCCACTTTGAATGCTAGGCAAGCTCGTTGGGTCAACTTTTTAAGTGGATTTGATTTTAAAATCAAGCATTTGAAAGGCAAGGAGGACTGAGTCACGAATGCCTTAATTCGAAAGGTACATTGTATATACGAGGTCTCTTTTAGTGAGATGCGTACTACCTTTAATGAGCTTATCAAAGAGGCAGCCATACTTGATCCAGAATACCAATTTTATGGCAATGAACTAAAATTTTAAATAGCAATGAACAAAAGCTGGGATATGGGATAAATCATGATGGTATGTTGATTTATAAAGTAGAAATGTATGTACCTAACCAGAAAAATATTAAAGACTTAATTTTGGACGAATATCATAAAGTTTTGTATCCAGGCCACCCCAAATACCAGAAGCTAATTACCACACTTGGAAAGGAATATTTTTCACCTGGTATAAAGAAGGAAGTAGCTTATTATTTGGTTCATTATTTGGAATGTTAGCAGGTGAAAGCAGAACACTGACACCCAGCTAGATTGCTGCAACCATTTCCTATTCCGAAATGGAAGTTGTAAACCATTTCCATCGATTTTATTACGGGACTACCTAAGTCCAAAAAGCAGAATGATTCAATTATGGTGGTAGTGGATAAGTTGAGCAAATCTGCTCACTTCATACCAGTACCGTCATCTTACAAGGCTATACAAATTGCTAACATATTCATGCAAACCATTTTCAGATTACATGGATTACCAAAGGCCATCATTTCCGATCATGATGTCAAATTTACATCAGCATTCTCGAAAGCTTTATTTGAAGGTTTAGGCACACAACTACATTTCAACACTGCTTACCACCCTCAAATGGATGGACATATCAAGCGAGTAAATTAGGTAGTGGAAGATATGTTGCGAAATTATGTAAGGCAACAACCATCCAAATGGGAGGATTACATACATTTGGTAGAATTTTCTTATAACAACGGCTACCATACATCGCTACAAATGAGCCAATTTGAAGTATTGTATGGACACAAATGTAGGATAACTTCAAGTTGGGGAGGGTTAGAGGATGAATTGATGTTGTGACCAGACTTGTTAAAAGAAATGGAGGAGATGGTTAAAAAAGTACGATCCAACTTAAAGGCAGCACAAGACCAACAAAAGAGCTTTGTTGATCGAAAGATTAGTTTCCGTGAATTTCAAATTGGAGATCATGTTTATGTGTGTGTATGAGCAAAGAAGAGTACATTACAATGGAGCGCATGTGCTAAATTGGCACCCCAATTTTGTGGTCTTTTCCAGATCTTGGCTCGAATCAGACCAGTGGCTTACCAGCTCGCCTTGCCTAGCCACATACGTGTGCACAATGTTTTCCATGTTTCTATGTTAAAAAAGTATATTTATGATCCTAAGAATATAATCAAATGGGAAGATATACAAGTAATTTAATTTTAATAATTCTATCAAGACAAAATTACTAAAGAAAAAGAACTGACTAAATTTTTTCTTGCATGTAGGTCGAACCGGAAGACAACTTCTTAGTCGAACCTCTGGTTATACTCAATCGGAGAGAAGTAATGTTGCGAAAATGAGTTATCACCCAGGTAAAGTGTAATGATAGCACTTTGGTCCTGAGGAGGCCACCTGGGAGGATGAACAAGTTATGAGGGAGACTTGTCCAAATCTATTTGCAGCAGAAAAACATCGGGACGATCTTTAATCTTGGAGGGGAGATGTGACATCCCTAGTGATTCTAAATATTTATTTAACGCAATAAACAAAACTGGATATTATTATTATTTGAATTTATACATTTAAGATTTTAATTAAGCTATGCATGAAACAAATGTTTGAGTAATAACAAATCTTGTAACTCTCACATGTGAAAGAAGTTAGGATAGGAAGTTACATATCCCTAACTAATTCCTAAAAGATTAATTCTCCAAGAAGAAATAAAGAGGGTATTGGTACCTGAGATGAAGCAAGGAGAGGGAGAGGAAAGATTTCTATGTTGATATTTTAGGTAGATTCCAAGAGCTATTTATGGTTAAGACCAGATAACTATAAACTAGTAAGACAATAGTCTTGCAGGAAATCCATCTTCTCTCATTCCTGCCTAAATAAAAAATGTCATTCCCACTCCTGCCAAAATCAAACAACCTGTTAGTGTCAATATTTTCATACTGCCATCAATTGATTAAAAATCCTCTTTTCATATCATATTAGGGTCCCATTCTTAAATTTTGTCATTCCATTAGGTCGTCATGCAAAAATTTGGTCACTGAAGGTTGAATTAGGGTTTCCTTTACTCCTTTTAAAAATTTACCCCTTGCCGGCTCATTTCAACCTTGTGAGTATCCATTGTCCATAAAGTTAATGACATCATGCCATCACATCGGTCATGTTATCTTGAAACTTAGTCCTTCAAGGTCTCATTAGGTCTTTTAGGGTTTTTCAAGGTTTCATTAGGTCATTAGGGTTTCCAAGGTTCTGATAAAACTCCATTCCATTGCATAAGACTGAAGAGTAAAGGGTGATCAAATAACATCTCTTCACTATGTGAAGATGATTTGTAAGTGAAATGCTTATTTCATCATGTAATTTTATGTTCACTATATGTAATAAGTATTGTTCTTCAGCTACCAACTCAATCTCTATATGCCAAATTCATTAAAGAAAAGTCAAATTTAAAGAGTTCTCAAAGACCATCAAAAGATAAATTTGTCAAAGGAAATAGTCAAGTGAAAGGGTAATGTTTCAAAAAGTTAAGTGAATGCCAAAGGGAGTTGTCTCTTCCCAAGGGTGTCCAAATCATCATTTTCCACAAGCACTAAACCCTAATTTCCTCTCCCACTAAGCTAGGGTTGGTTATGGAATCATAGACATTTGAGCAGCCGAGGCCTAAGGGAGATCATTTCAGCAAGTACGAGGCCATTCCAACTCATAAACATCATGCCTCCATCTTTTTTCATGAAGTCATTCCAAGGGACAAATCATTTGCCACACATAGGGCTAGTTTTGCTTCCAAGTATGTTTCCAACCAAACAGAGATGAATTTTACAAAAGTGAAAGAGGGTTTTGTCCATAATGCTCCACTTATGAAAAAAATCCTTCTGTTTTTACACGGGTGTTATGGTTTTGGAGAAATGTCAAAAATACAGTTCCTACAAGAGAGTTGCTGCACTTCTAGAGCGATCTTGGGAAAATCAATTTTTCTCCTAGATTTATTGTCCGAATGACTTTCTTAATGATTAAAATGATAACAAGGAAACTATAGCTTTCCAATGAGCTATAATGAGCTCCATTCAGAGTTGAGGAAGACCTCCAAAATTTTCTTGGAAGAGCACACTTCATTTTTTCACCTCATTCTGCACGTTTTGACCAGTCTTGGGAGAATGAACTTTTGGAGGGTCAAATAAAGTCAATTTTGAAAAATAAAGGAAGATTTGGAAACTAGACAAGATACAATTTCTAATGAGCTATCCTAGGCTCAATTTTGACAAGTTTTGAGAAAAATTTTCAAGTTGTTAATTTCTATGTTTTTCAAGGAATTTTTAGCATAGTAAAAAGGTCAAACGCGCAACACCTAGGGTGATGCACTCTTTTTTGGGGATTATAATGAGAAAACGGTGAACCTAATTGGATTCTGAGTGATGAGGCCATGCCCCCTATGCATTTTAGAGGAATTTGGAGACAAATGGTTCAGTCAAAGGGTCAAAAACCACCAACAAACCATGTTTTTGCCTCATTTCTGGCTTGGGCGCTGCGCCTTTACCATTCTTGGGAGATTGAGTTTTTTGACAAGACAAATGACATCCAATTTGAAAACGGAAGACATGTCTAAAATTCAGACTTGAAGGGCTTTCAAGCAAGCCATCTTGGAGAAAATTTGTACACCAGGAAGGCACCCAAAAGTAGTCCTAAACTTGGAGGGCAGGTTTGACAAAGAGAGGGTGTGTTTGATAGTCTTCTCCATTTTTTTGAGTTTCTCTCCTATTTTGATTTTCACCTTGGAAAATGATGATTTTACCTATGTAAATTATTAAATTGGATGTAATTATCATGGTTTTACTATTACCTAGGGTAAATGCATTAGGTAAATCAAGCAGATGAGGTTTAATGAATCAGTTCAATTAAGATAGGAATGAGTTACTTGGACCATCCTACAATTTAGCTATCAGTTTAGATTTTTGTGTAATATATTCCTCACCTCATGGATTTGATCCCTGAGGATGAGGGGAAGTGGTTTTCATGTCTATTTAATCCCTTTCTTCACCATTGACAATGGTTGGACTCAGTTGGATGTTATACTATTGATTAGAGACACTAGTGTAATCAATATTTCACAGAATTTAATGAATGAGTTGCAGATATTTTGGTGGAATAACTGTGGTATGGAATTTTGACATAGTTTCTTCTTATGTTTCATATGTTTGAATGTTTTGTACTCCCATGTTTCATTTCACTTCTATGATATGTTGATTTTCAAGTTGATGAGAAAAATACATCTTAAATGCTCTTTTTTGGGGAAATCTTCATAATTTGTCCAGTTTCTTCACTTTAAAAAGAATGCAAGCTTGTCTTTCTCTTTATAGCACCTCACCGGTATTATCTATCTCACATCATAACCTTAAAGTGTTTGAGTGGCTACTTACCTTGCTCCATCAAATGTCTACAATCATACCCTCATTTTCCCTGACCTGGTCTCTTTGGCCTAATCCTCTTCTAACAATCACACCAAATCAAATTAAACAACCTCTCCACATCATACCTAGCCTAAAACCCTAATCCATCCAGCCCTCTTGGTTGTGATCCTTTGGAGAGAGCCCTCTACGGCTTGGTAGGGCTAGCTACCAAGTCAAAAGGTTGGTCTGTGGTTACCTCAGATGGACTCTTCCTCAGCCTTGGAGATCCAGAGGAGTGATAACATATTGGCGTCGTTGTCAGGGAGTGAAAGCTCTATCTTCCCCGAGAAAGAACGACAATGATTTAGATCTAATTATTGATGGAGAACAGTAGTTGGACCCATAGGTAGGTTGTACCATTCACTTCGCGACTCCATTGACTAAAAGATCCATAATATCAACACTTCATGGTGACTCCACTGCATTAAGATCAGTAGCTTGAACAATTTTCCAGATGGGATCTATTGCTAGAAGGTATGCTCCATTGAAAAGAGATCACATTCCAGGTTTCCCAAATAAAATGCCTAAGGTAAATTGGCAAAGCAAATTTCCTATGTTCAAAGATGTGAAAGGTTATGATGATGCTCTTCATCTGGTGAGATTTTACATGCATGTGCATAGATTAAAGATTGATTTTTCTAAATAAATGAAGATATTCATGGCCACTCTGGAAGGTGAAGCCCAATCTTGGTATGAAAGTTTGCCCCCTGCTTGTATTTATTGTTTAAAAGATTTTCATACCATGTTCTTTGAAAGGTATAAATAATCTTGTCCATCCTCAATATTAGTTCAGAACTGCTATAAACATGTTGATAGTTTTATTGAAAATCTTGAGAATGTTTATTGAGATGATCAATTCATGGATGACGAGATCATCGAATCCCTGTATGAAAATCCATTTTAGCAGCACAAATAAATCTTAGAGGATACTTGTCAAGATGCTCAGGAAAGTTAATAGCAGGCTGAAGATCTTTGTACAATTGAAAATGATGAAAGACAAGGTCTTATTTCAGATCTTCTTGCAGTAGAAGATGGTATGAAGGTAAGTCAAGTTCAAATTTCAGACTGTGATAAGGTCAAGCTGGCTATTCCTGATCAAGATTCAGATCGTGATGATGAAGAGTATGTTGTTGAGATCACCTTGAATGAAGAAAATTAAGGTATCGACCCAAGTGTTCTCATCCCATTAGAACAAAGCCTTCAGAAGGAGGTAATCCAGTCCCTTTATGAAAAACAAGACAAGATCTTTGTTCAAGTAAGTGAAAAATATTTTTTGGATGACTCTATGGTAAATGATATAAATTTCAATTTTGAGTTTCAAGAAAAATTTGAAGAAGCTAGTTATTTTGATACAGAAGACCATATTCAACATCCCTGTGAATCTTTAGGAGGGATAGAAGACATTCACTATTTCAGCAAAAAAAACAAAAAGTACTTTCTCCTTTGTCTGAAGATGAGATAGATCAACTCCTGAAAAGTTATGTTACAGCCCAAGCTAATGCAGATTTGCAATGTTCACATATTCAAGAAGGTGTTAGTGAACTTCTTCCTCTTTTGAAAATTTAAATCTAAGTTTAAATGAGGACAATCTTGAAATTAGATTTATAGTTCAGCTAACAGATATTTTTTCTTTCATGAACATGATAGGGCTGTCATGTTTGATAATCTTGAAGAATGTTTTCTCTTTAAGAATGACTTAGACTATGAATTTGAGGAGTATGATCCTGAGAGAGACAGTATGCCAGAAATTGAGTTAGAATTTCTCATGCTTGAGGAATTTACAACCAACACTCAGATAGCAGAAGATTATACTTTGCTATGCCTTCCTATCAATCAACAACCAACTGTTCTTTCAAATCTGAATGGAGTACTTGTATTTTTGTTGCTGGATCTCAAGAAAAGGTAATGCTTTCGTATTTTCAAGATCCCTTCAACAGTGTTTTGCAAGCATTGGAGAGGATGAATGTTTTGTGGTTTGTTAGCATAAGCCTTGGTTTCAGTTGTTATTATGAGTTGCCTACATGTACGTCATTCTGCTTGTTCAAGGAAAGTGAGAGAAAAATTTCAGTAAGTAGCCATCTGCTGGATTGGTTACATTGGAAGGCTCACTTCACATGATTGTACATATTTTTTCTGTAGGCAGGTGGTTGTCATCAGGATTTGAAGCCCTCAAATCTCGATGGTTTGCTACCATTAATAAGCTTTGTAAGTACTTGTTTCAGTTAAGTAAGTCTTGAGTCATTTTTTTAGTCAATTGCAAGTTAGTTTCAAGTTAGCTTGTGTCATTTGATTTGTCAATGTTTAGTCATTCATTTCAATTACATGTTTGACCATATTGGCGCACATGGTTTGGCACTTGGTCTATGGTTTTCATGACACCTCCAAGGAGCTACCATCCCCAATAAGGCTAATGTTAGTGTCATTATTTGAATACTACCATCAATGATCAAAAATCCTCTTTTCATATCATATTAGGGTCCCATTCTAAATTTTTTGTCATTCCACTAGGTCGTCATGCAAAAATTTGGTCACTGAAGGTTGAATTAGGGTTTCCTTTACTCCTTTTAGGAATTTACCCCTTACTGGCTCATTTCAACCTTGTTGAGTATCCATTGTCCATAAATTTATTGACATCATGCCATCACATTAGTCATGCCATCTTGAAATTTTTGAAATTCAGTCCTTCAAGGTCTCATTAGGTCTTTTAGGGTTTTTCAAGGTTTCATGAGGTCATTATGGTTTCCAAGGTTCCAATAAAACTCCATTCCATTGCATAAGACCAACAAGTAAAGGGTGATCAAATAACATCTCTTCACCATGTGAAGATGATTTGTAAAGAGAAATGCTTATTTCATCATGTAATTTTATGTTCACTATATGTAATAAGTATTGTTCCTAAGCTGCGAACTCAATCTCTATATGCCAACTTAAAGAAAAGTCAAATTCAAAGAGTTCTCAAAACCAATCAAAATATCAATTTGTCAAAGGAAATAGTCAAGTGAAAGGGTAATGTTTCAAAAAGTTAAGTGAATGCCAAAGGGAGTTGTCTTTTCCCAAGGGTGTCCAAATCATAATTTTACACAAACACTAAACCCTAAGTTCCTCTCCCACTAAGCTAGGGTTGGCTATGGAATCAGATACATCTGAGTAGAGGAGGCCTAATGGAGGTAATTTCAGCAAATATGAGGCCATTCCAACCCATAAACATCATGCCTCCATCATTTTTCAAGAATTCATTCCAAGGGACAAATTATTTGCCACACATAGGGCCAATTTTTCTTCCAAGTATGTTTACAACCAAACAGAGATGAATTTTACAAAAGTGAGAGAGGTTTTTGTCAAAACTTGTCAAAGGATGGAAAAACTCCTTCAAGTTTTACACAGGTGTTATGGTTTTGGAGAAATGTCAAAAATATAGTTTCTACAAGAGAGTTGATGCACTTATGTAGTGACCTTGGGAAAATCAATTTGTATCCTAGATTAAGTGTCCAAATGACTTTCTTGATGATTCAAACGATAATGAGGTGGAAAGATCTTTCCAATGAGCTATAAGGAGCTCAATTCAGATTTGAGGAAGAACTCCAAAAGTTTCTTGCAATAGCACACTTCATTTTTGCACCCTCATTCTACACGTTTTGACCAGTCTTAGGAGAATGAACGTTTGGAGAGTCAAATCAAGTTCATTTTGAAAATGAAAGGCATATGTGGAAATTAGATAGGATAAATTTTCCAATGAGCTATCCTGGTCTCAATTTTGACAAGTTGTGAATTTTTGTGTTTTTTAAGGCATTTTTAGCACAATGAAAAGGTCAAACGCGCAACACCTAGGGTGTTGCATTCTTTTTGGGGAATCTAATGAACAAAAGGTCAACATAACTAGATTCAGAGTGATGAGGACATGCACCTTCTGCATTTTCTCGGCAATTGGAGACAAATGGGTCAGTGAAAAGGGTCAAAAACCACTAACAAATCATGTTTTTGCCTCATTTCTGGCTTGGGCACTACACCTTTACCAGTCTTGGGAGATTTAGTCTTTGATAGGACCAATAAGCTCCAATTTTAAATCTGAAGACATTTCTAGAAAGTATACTTGAAGGGCTTTCAAACAAGCCATATTGGAGCAAATTTGGACACTGGGAAGGCACCCAGAAGAAGTCCCGAACTTGGAGGGAGCGTTTGACAAAGAAAGGGCATGTTTGACAAAGAGAGGGCACATTTGACAGTATTCTGCAATTTTCTGAGTTTCTCTCTTTTTTTGATTTTCACCTTGTCAAATGATGATTTTACCTATGTAAATGATTAAATTGGATGTAATTATCATGTTTTAACTATTACCTAGGGTAATACATTAGGTAAATCAAACAGATGAGTTGTAATGAATTAGTTCACTTAAGATAGGAATGATTCACTTGGACCATCCTACAATTTAGCTATCAGTTCAAATTTTTGTGTAATATCTTCCTCACCTCATGGATTTGACCCCTAAGGATGAGATGAAGTGGTTTTCATGTCTATTTAGTCCCTTTCTTCACCATTGACAATGGTTGGACTCAGGTGGATGTTATACTATTGATCAGAGACACCAGTCAATATTTGGTAGAATTTAATGAATGAGTTGCAGCTATTTTGGTGGAATACCTGTGGTATGGAATTTTGACATAGTTTCTTCTTATGTTTCATATGTTTGAATGTTTTGTACTCCCATGTTTCAGTTCACTTCTATGATATGTTTATTTTCAAGTTGATGAGCATAATACATCTTACATGCTCTATTTTGGGGAAATATTCATAATTTGTCCAATTTATTCAGTTTAGAAAGAATACATGCTTGTCTTTCTCTTTCTAGCACCTCACTGGTCTAATCCATCTCACTTCATAATCTCAAAGTGTTTCAGTGCCTACCTACCTTGCTCCATCAAATGTCTGCAATCATGCCCTTTTTTTCTTGACCTAGTCTCTTTGACCTAATCCTCTTCCAACAACCACACCAAATCAAACCAAACAAACTCTACACGTCATACCTAGCCTAAAACCCTAATCCATCTAACCCTCTTGGTTGTGATCCTTTGGAGAGAGCCCTCTCCAGCTTGGTAGGGCTAGCTACCAAGTCAAAAGGTTGGTCTGTGGTTACCTCAACTAGACTCTTCCTCAGCCTTGGAGATCTGGAGGAGTGATAACACAACCCATCCTCCTTCGCCAAGTGTCCCATTCCTATTTCAACCATGATTTACCAATTAATTACCCATTTGAAGGATATAATCGTTGCTAAATTTAATGAATCTTCTCCATTAATGGGTAATTCTAACAGTAATTTTTTTTGTTTATAAAGTAAGAAACCTCTTTCAATTGTTCCTTTCTCTATATTGTTCTACAAACTGAGCAAGTGAGCCCACTAATGTAACCAAGAAATCAAACCACACAACTTTCTTCCATAAATATTGTAATCAACTAGCTCCCAGATAACTACCGTCTCCTATTCCATTTTTCTATCAGAATGTCTTCTAACGATAAATCTAAAACTATAGTAGAAAACATTATGCTTCCCCATATAATTGACCTAGATCACCAGCCCTTCATAGACCAACATTACAAAATATCTTAAACCAATTGTGAGTTTGATCTCTATGAACTCTATGATTGGTTAAAACAAAAAATTGTTGATCTCAGTGACGAATTGAGTTTGTGAGACCCCTTCCTACCTTAATTCGTTTTTCCACAAACTCACTATTTCCCAAAATTTTTCTCATGGCTCCATTTCAGATACATACCTATTCAGAGAGCTATTGTTTCCCAAAGGAATGAAATCTTATGCAAAATTATCCCTGAATCCATATGTCAGATGCTCCAAATCCAACTTTCAGCCTCTCTTCACCCTTTCTCTATAGAATCCCTCATGAAACTCTACAAAAGCCTAACTTTTCCCCACAGAGATAAAACTTTTGAGAAGTTTCTACCTAAAAATGTTCAATTGCCAAGAATAAGCCCACCTTACTCTTCCTCAATGTTTCTAGAGATTTCAAAACAAATCATTTCTATACTTTCGTTTTTGTTGGGCTATCAAACCGATTAATGGGTTGATGAAGCAATTAAAGGTTCCCTATCAGTGTTCTCAGCAGGAGAAAAGCGTTAAATTATTTTTCATTATATTGAATTCTTGGGAGAGGTTATCCACGAACAATTTCTCAAATTTTCTACAAAATTAGTTTTCAAGCATGCTTCACTCTTGGTCTACTTGTTCTTATATCATCAATCAGATAGATTTCAGTTTCCACTGTAGAACTTGATGAACAGGGAAATCCACAGTCTGTTATCTTTGGACTTCCTTGGTGTTAGGTCCCTATAATACTAGTGATGCCCCCATTACTATTGTTGTTGTATCCCTTATTAATATTATTTTGCCCCTATTGTCCCCATATTGTTATTACTGTGCCCCATAGAATCCCTCTATTGTTATTTTTGTGCCTTT